>JAPKLY010002706.1:0-22854 GCA_026898435.1 Prunella vulgaris | reverse complement strand
TATGGTCTGAAGCAAGCTCCGAGAGCTTGGTATGATACACTATCCCAATTCCTGATAGACCACGGGTTCGTGAAAGGAACAGTGGACAGGACCCTCTTCCGGATCACCGAAGGGGAAGACATTCTCTTGGTTCAGATTTATGTGGATGACATAATATTTGGATCTCCTAATCTGAAGCTTTGTGAGAAATTTTCCAAGCTGATGACTGGGAAATTTGAGATGTCAATGATGGGAGAAATGAATTTCTTTCTGGGTCTCCAAGTCAGGCAAACTGACTCCGGAATTTTCATTAATCAGTCCAAGTATGCGAGGGACTTGATTCAGAAATTTGGAGTTCAGTCCAGCAGAGTCTCACGCATTCCCATGAACACAAATGAGAAGCTGGATCCTGACAAAGAAGGAGTCTCAGTAAATCAGACTGAATATAGAGCACTGATAGGATCTTTATTGTACCTGACTGCTAGTCGTCCTGACATCACTTATGCAGTTGGAGTTTGTGCAAGGTATCAGTCTGATCCAAAGAAGAGTCATCTAGAGAGTGCCAAAAAGATTCTGAAATACCTAAGAGGTACAGTCAACTTAGGACTTTGGTATCCCTCTGATGACAACCTAGAACTGACTGGCTATTCAGATGCTGATTATGGAGGCTGTAGACTTGATAGGAAATCAACTACAGGCACATGTCAGTTTCTAGGGAGTAAACTGATCTCTTGGTTTTCTAAGAAGCAAACCAGTGTTGCAACGTCTACTACTAAGGCTGAGTATATGGCAGCAGGCAGTTGTTGTTCTCAGATCCTTTGGCTGAAATAACAACTGAGAGACTACCAAATAGAGGCCACTGAAGTCCCAATCTATTGTGACAATAATAGTGCCATTGCCATATCCCAAAACCCAGTCTTACATACAAGGTGTAAGCATGTAGACATCAGGCATCATTTTATCAGAGATCATGTTGAGAAGAAGGACATCAGGATGGAGAGAGTCCCTACTGAAAAACAGAGAGCTGACATCCTGACTAAGGCTTTGCCTGAAACCAGGTTTGTTGAGTTATCAGTAGAGTTAGGACTACTTGACCCAGGCTTAGGAGATTCTATCTGAATCTCTGATCAAAATGCAAAAGGTCAAGGGGAATAACTATTTTGGACTCAGGATAAAGGAATCTCAGAGAGAATATGAATGGTTGTAGGGGGAACATTCAGTATAAAAAGGATGATCAGTATAGACTGACTAAGCTTCAGGACACAGAACTCAGGGCTTGTCACCCTGATAGTGCAATAAGTGGTATCAGTCAGAATACAAATCTGACTGACTAGTATGTTTCCTGATTTTTATCTAGTCATCTGACCTTGCGTGCATTATCCTTATACTGTTTGTTGTATTGTCAAATCAATTTAATTTGTCAAATGATCCCAGCCATTCGTTTTAATATTCGGTTATTATTTAATACAATTTATTTGAATTAAATACGGACATGCTCTAATGAACATTTAATGCACTGTGGGCGGGAACAGTTTTCGATAAAGTTTGACCAATTACTTTTGAAAAACCGAAGAGTCTACATACTTTTTGAGTTTTGATCTTAATCATTGAATCCCATAAGTTATTACTTTCTGAGCCATCCGATTCAAACCGAATTTTTGTATAAATATGGGAAGATTGTGCTATTAAAACTTTTATGCACCCAATATTTTCCTAACATATTTTCTCTAAAACCCGATTCTCTTCAAATCTTCAAACTTATTTCCATGGCTACTCCATCTGCAGATTCTTTCTTTGGAAATCTTTTCCACTTAAGAAATGAAATTCATTATGAACCCTTTGGGGATTTTTCTTCTAATCACCCGGATATTTTGCCTGTGCGAGAATTATACAAAAATGCAGGTCTTCTGCAATTCATTACAGCCAGACCACAGAGACTCCACCCGAGACTTGTTGCTGCCTTCTACCTGAAGATGGCGCAGAACAAGGACTCCCAGGAGTGGGAGACATGTATACCCCTTTCTTCATGTGTGAAGGGGAAGGATGGCGAGGAAGAGATGACCAGGAGATGGGTCACTCTCAACCTCAGGCAGAAGATCAGAGAGGTTCTGAATCTTCCTCATACAGGACGAAGCCCAGTGGACTATGGGTTTGGAAACGAGAAGGACTATCTCCAGTCCCTTTGCGATGGGGCTGTGGTTCTGTAATCTGGTCTGTACAAATCTGTCCTGAGAACAGAGAATAGACACTTCTTTGATCTGACAAGTCAAGGAGTGATGGGGATTACCGGAGGATTGGAGCAGATCTCCAGGCCAAAACTGTACACAATGATGGCCATCTCGGACGCCTCAATTCATAATTTTGATTGGGAGGAATACTTTCTCCAATTGCTGGTGGCTGAGACCAACAAAATAAAGTATTCGCCTGAGGGTCAGGCTACGTTCGAGGCCAAGATGCATTTTGGCACCAAAATCTCACTGATTTTGGAGACCCTGGACCTCGGGGACGTAGATCAGGCCCAGTCCCTCGAGCTTCCACCCAAAACTGACCTCTTCAGAGCTTATTCCAGTGATGCTGGCACCAGGAGAAGACCACGGACTCAGAAGAAGAAGACCCAAGCGAGCATGACTGAAAGAGTCAAGGCTCAGGCAGGCAAGTCTTCAGAGTCCGATACAGCAAAGCCTGCGGAGGATAAATCTAAACCCTCAGGACCCAAGCAACAAAAACTGAAATTTCTTTATTCAGGGTCAGCTGAGCGAGAGAAAAAGCTCATGGAAGAGCGAGAGAAAAAGGTTATGGAAGAGAGAGCTGCTGAAGAAGCTGTTCAGCATGCAACTCCGGAGAGGGAACCGGCTCAGGCCGCGCTTGAAATTGCTCCCATTACGTCTGTTCCAGATGTTGCATCACCTGATCCTGATCAACTGATTCTCAACATTGCCGCAACCTATCAGAGTGTGAAGAAAGATGAGGGGGAACCTACTCAGGAAGGAGGAGATGAGCAGGAGGCTGCTGAACCAGTTTAGGCTGAAGCCCTGTGGCCGTTCCCTGCGCCCGATATGAACGACCTATCAGATTTTGAGATTGTAGCAAGGGGAGAGGCAGCTGAAATGGTGGAGAGAAGGTTTCCTGACCTCTCTGAAGCTCAGAAGGAGGCAGTGGTGCAACTCCGCACTTTTGCCATGATCAGAAACGCTACATGGTCTGAGCTCAGTCAGCTAGGAGAGTCCAGAGGATGGGACTGCATTGCAGAGTTAGAAGCCGCCCTCTTTGATCATTTTGGTGTGAACTCTCTACAACAATTGATTAAGATGGTGGATTTTATCAAAACAGTCCTCCGAACTTATCCTGAGCCTGAGATTCAGAAAGCTGAGGGAGAGCAGGAAGGGGAGAAGGAAACTGAGTTGGAGGTTGTGGAGATTGCTGATGATGATCAGCAAGGTGGCACTGAGGGAGTCAGTGCACCGGCCGATGAAGCAATCCTGGGACCCGGGATTGCGGAGGCTTCAGGAGAGGGTCCACCAGGCATGGTCCGAGTCAGAGGAAAAGGGACCTCACCCGAATCTCTATATCTTCAGAATTCCTCACGAGCTCTTGGCAATCTGCACAGGAGGGTGATTCTCGTTGAGCGAAAAGCAAGTAGGGTTGGTACAAATTCTGAGACTCTGAACAAGAAAGTGAACAACCTGGACTGTGACCTAAATGATATGGCCACTGATATGCATGCTGCAATCGATCTTCTTGGAGAAGTCAGAACACAACATTCAGTGGATCTTACTGCTATCTCCGAGCAAGCTAAAAGTGCCAAACAAAGCAGCAATCAGATGGTCTCAGATGTACAGACTCAGCAGGAGACTAAGCTTGCCACTTTTCTTGATCAACAATTGTCTGAAAAAGTTGATCAACTGGTTGATGAAAAGTTGGCCAAACTGAAAGCTGAACTGAAAGAGGAACTGCTGAATGAAATGTCTGAACAGGAGAAGGATGCAATTGCCACTGCCCTGAACAATCGGATGATGAGCTTTGAAGGATGGCTAAAAGCTGAGCACAATTTAGCCGTCGACAAGCTAAGTGTTGGCCTGAGAGGGATGGCCAGGCAGATTGGACAATTGCAGGGAAAGCAGACTGAGATGGATGGTCAGTTT
The DNA here is from genome assembly GCA_026898435.1 of Prunella vulgaris. Lineage (NCBI taxonomy): Eukaryota > Viridiplantae > Streptophyta > Magnoliopsida > Lamiales > Lamiaceae > Prunella > Prunella vulgaris. Next base: position 18,733 of record JAPKLY010002706.1, on the reverse strand, counting down.
ACACTATTGGCGGAGTCAGTGGATGAAGTTGTCAAACGGATAAATGACGATGATGCCAAAAAGGGGGAAGAAGGGAAGAAGCAGATTGCCATTACTGGTAAAGCAAAGAAGAAAAACTTCCCCACTGAACTGATAGCGGCGGAAAGAAAGAGGACAAGGTCCGTCGCTGCCATCGAAGCTGCTGAAGGTTCAGAGCCGAAAAGATTGAGGTCGTCTGAGGACCCCGCTCTGGAGCCTTTGTACAAGGAAATGGAGGAGCAAATGCAAACTGGACTGACCACTCAGAAGAAAATGGTGATGACTGAAGCTGAAAAGATAGCAAAGATGAAGGAGATTTCGCTCCTCAGTCAGATCCAGCGCTTGAAAGAGTCCAATGAGTATCTGAATTCACAGGTTCAGAAGAAAAAGTCTGTAACTTCTGGATCTCGGATGAAGACTCAGAGGAATTTGGTGGTCAGTTCAGATCAAAGCCCTCCTCTGAAGTTTGTGGAAGACTTCATTCCTATAGAGCTGTTGGAGGTATGGATTCAGATCCGGAATAGGTGGGCCTACCTATTCTATGTGGTGGGGCTATGGGACGATCTAACTGAAGAAAAAGACGTCATACTCCATCTCTGGATGGCACAAGAGCATCCTGATCTCTGGGCTGATATCATCAGGCATGCTGACATTGAAGGTGTCGAGATCGCTCCTCCGGAATTCATCAAGTACCCTCCTCCACTCTTTAGGAACTCCAAGCAACTGGACCGGAAAGCAATATCTGAAGAAGTCGTCAGCGTAGGACGAGCTGTCGGGGCCATTGCTGATCGGAACAGGATAAAGCAGGTCCTGAACCGGGTATTCGAGATGTACGAGATTCCACTGACTGCTTGGAATAAGGATGAAGACTAGATCAGGAGCTAGTTGTTCAGAAATTTTGTAATAGCTTCAGGATACTTGTATTTTCTTATCAATCAATGAAGTTATTTACTTTTCCTGAGTACAACTTCTTGTTGACTCCTGAATCTACTTTTCTGAATCCTTATGAAGAACTGTACTAACCCATTCCTTGTTTTCATCTTATAGACTAAGTACCTAGTTTGTCAGGTGGTACTGAGTTGTTCTAACTGACTAAGTCAGTTGATTGTATAGATGAATAGGAATTTCCTTAAGGGTTTTGGCATCATCAAAAAGGGGGAAATTGTTGGGACAATCTGAGTGTTTTGATTAGATCCCAAAACCCCTGATGAATTTGCCTAAGTATAGTTGTTCAGGATAAAATAATTCAGGATAGTTAGGTTAGGAATTCAGTACAGGAGGACCATGCTGAAGACTGAAGAATATTGGAGTCGACCCAATTTACTGAAGTCTGATGTGCAATCCATCCTAAAGAAGTCAGAGTCAGTTCTGCTAAAGACTGTCTGTACTGAAGCTGAAGAACGAAGCCTGCTGATCCATCCTGAAGACTATCCTGAAGTACCATTGGCTGATGCTTCTACTGAGTACACTAAGCATACCCAGGACAGAACTTAGTCAGTGAAGAGTAAGTGTTACCTATCAGGCTGTGCTGAATGCACTTAAGACCTGACTTAGGTCTTGGTTCAGTTTACCTGAATCATGTAAGTCCAAAGCAAAAAGGTTACACATACTGGGCTAAATAACCTATCAGGCTGTGCTGAATGCACTTAAGACCTGACTTAGGTCTTGGTTCAGATCACCTGAATCATGTAAGTCCAAAGCAAAAGGTTATTTATGCTATGGGACAAGAGACAAAAACAATGTCAGTAAGACTCCATTAAGACACACGTTCAGATTGAGTAATTAACAAGAGACTGGGAGTATTGAATGTACGAGGAAGGACAAATGTCTGAAAATCAACTAGCCGTTAGAGCGGAGAGTCAATGATCTTTCGACACGTATGTACGGAGTCCACGCAGCATTTAATGCGTCTCAAAAGTTACAGGTGATGTGACAACTTGCCAGAATAAGCATGGCGGGTAGGTCAAACCGTATTTCTAGCCTGCAATCTACCTAAAATAGGAAAGATTTGATTTGATCTCCTCCAACGGATCTATTTTGAATCTTACCTATAAATATGGAGAGCCTTGCACCCATTCAAGGCTAACGGGAAATTTCCAAGAGAAAACTCTCAAGAATCCAAGCTTTCAAAGCATACTATAAACAACACTCTGCAATTAAATTTCCCTAGTGTTGTAGTAGGATTCACTCTGTATTTGCTTAGATCGATAGCTCTATTATTTAGCATTGTTTTGTATTGCTAGAGCTATCTTAGTTGCAAACCAGAATACCAAACCACTCAAGGTGTGAGATTGGTTGGTTAGAAGGACTGGGACTTGTAAAACGCCCAGGGGTCAGTTCCTAAGAGAGGAAGTTGGCTACTCGTGTCCCTTGGCACGTATAACCCAAGTACCTATCCTCAGGGTTTTGAGGATAGCTTCCTGTTAAATCAGGTCGTGGACGTAGGAGTTGGTTATCTCCGAACCACGTTAAAAAGTCCCATGTGTGCTGATTTACTGTGCTGTTCAGGATCATAACTGTCATCATAATAAACTGAACATTCTGCATCGTTTTTCTATTCAGGACTGAATCAATCATCCTGAATCTTAATACTGTGCACTCAGCCTTAACCACCAGTTTACTAAGCAAACTCAGAGAAAATGTTTTTAGAAACTAAAACGAGTAGAATCTAAGGGCTCACTTTCCGCACTCACTCTGGCTCACTGAGATAGTGGTCCAACTGACTAGCTTCCGAGCTGTCAGTAGGTTTGTTATCTCTACTGAGCTTCCAAGCACTTTACTCACACTCAGCTTATCTGACTCGTTACTGAACTGTCCCTGCTGCCCCTGTGGACCTTCAGCATACTGAGTACTTCAGGAAATCCTGACTGAGAGTGTTAGAGCATTTTTCTGAGTCTTTCAGAAAAATCTGACATCAGTGTATTCCCCCCCCCCATACACAGATTATACTCGTTTCGGGACCAACACAAGTTTATAAAATCAATAGTTGATATGTAAAACTAAGCATTTGTTGTGCCAATAAGTCTACAACAAATCAAAATAATAACATATCAAAACCTTTCTTAAAAACTCATCAAATGACTAAAGGATTAAAACTTTGAAAATCTTTATTGAATGACCAAGAACATTACTAATACCTTACTAAAGCTTCATCCCTAGCTCTAGTAAAATATTTAGCTACTCATACTAATACAATAAGAGAGATACTAGACTAAAGATAGATGGATTACAAGGAAAATGGAATATGCTTTCAAAGGTTGCTCAAGGGTTCTTTATATAGACCTTCAAATGATGAATGATGAGGATTCTAACAAACTATTCACTTGGCCTGTACACATCAGTAATTTAATTGTCCTTGCCGCCTGAATGTCATCTTCCCTTCTGCATCAAAGTTGTAGGCCGTTGGATTAGCTTTCCAAGGAGTCTAAGATCCCAAAAATCGGATCTCTGGATTGTGAGTTATGACCATAATAGTGAAGTTGATCAAACTGGATTGATTTTATCCGCGTATTTATTGTGGTATCTTGAAAAGCAGATATCTCAACTCGCACAAAATCAAAGCCTTCAATATTTTTACTGTGTCTTGATGAAATACTAGGCTAACCAATGGCTTTGGTCTTGTGTAAATTGGACTTTTGTGTGAATTATGGTGAATTGTTTCCCAACATGTGTCCTCTGATGGCGGAATTCTGGAGCCCTTGCATTGATTGTCATTTTGACCATTGAAGCCAGAACTTTTGACACTTTAGCCCTGACTACAAGTTGTAGAGTAACAAATTAGTGATCAAATACAACTGGAATTGGTTCAATTGGATAAGTGAGGCTCCAGGTATTGTGCAAATACAAAAATGTTTTTTGAGTCCAATGTTTGGACAGAAATGAAGTCTTCACTTTTGAGTATAATTACATTCCAAACTTATAAAATTGGATCACTAAAATGCCTTAACTATTTAGTACATTGTCTTAGGTGTTCAATATCATAAAATTTGGATAGGTATAACTCCACTTAAGACCTCAGCAGTAAACAATAGACATAATGGTCAGATTGAATTATACATATGCCTCTTATTTATATAGAAAACATAAATACTTATAACTAATTAGAAAGCGTGAAATTATATATAAATACGCTAAACAATATATTATAGTACACAAAATAATACACAAAATGGATAAAATACATGCATATTTACTCTAATCATACTCCACATACGACATGTACTTAAAACACATTACACAAGCACACAATGCCCCAAGCTTTACAGTTAGAACCACCCACCCTTTTTGAGTGTTCTATGAGGTTGAAACGAGTTTACTTCCGATTCCAATCACGAGGGCACTTCACCAAAGAATTTTAGTTTTTTTAGGTTCATAAGAGTTGGCATGGGAAGGCCTTTGGAGTTTTAAAGTTTTTCATCTTTTATCAGGCATCTTTTCACACACCCAAAATTTTTCACAAAATAGATAATATACATGCATATTTAAACTCTAATCCCACTCCCCAGCCAGCTCATTACTAGTCCTTAGTGATGAAAGCGTAACATAATTTTGTGATGATGCTTTTATTTGCATCTTACCAATTCTTTGTTATAATATATCTAAATTAACAAACTACTGCATTTTTGAACTATTTTATGTTCAATACAATCTAATAGACAGTTTGATAGTCATCCTCTGTTGTGCTCAAGTTAAGTGACAAAAAGGTATGGAGTTCACGTCATAATTCTATTCTCTTGATATTTTACTATGATTAACAATTTTCATGATGAATATATATATATATTTTTACAAGATATTTTTTTAGAATAAACAACTCTTGCTAGTGGATTTCACACACCTTACATCTCTCAATGTGGCTAGTGCTTACTCAGACTTTATATCGTGAATATTTCTATCATAGGTTTGGTTATACATCCGTCAGTCAATCAACTATGCATGCAACATAAGTTAGAAGAACTTTATTTGGTTGTAATAAGGCTTAGGATGAAATTATGAATAAAATCGGCTCTAGATTTTGACTCAAAGCGGACTGCAACCAATTTTGGGAACAATTATATTCAGGCTTTGATTCGCATCTTCAAATCTCTTCAGTATTGTCCTTCGCCGTCCTCATCATTATTCCGATAAATATCTCTCTTTTTTCTCTTTTTTTGATATTATCCTTTTTTTTCTTTTTTTTTTCACAGGAATAATTCACCTTATGCACTCCTTGATAGCGGATAATTACAATTTTGTGTCAAAAGAAAAGGTTTTATTTAGGCTCAAAAGGGTTTACTAAGGCATTGAATTGTTCAGTAGGTTTTATAGGAAAATAACGGTAAGTCTTAATTGCCTTCATTATTCTTATGTATGCATACAGAGTGACTGATACAGATTCAAAACAAGTTCTAAAGAACATAATTCATGAAAGAGTATCTCACATAAAAGAATTCTCAAACATACTATTTAGGCACAAATTCTCACAGGGTAGTTTCATATCCACTAAACAAAAGTTGCAGTTTTCTAATGTAAATCTTGTTCAAATAATTTTATTTTTTTCAACAATCAATTGCAACCATTTGTAAAATAGAAAAATTAGTAGAATTATTCAATTATAGTCAATAATCTTTTGTCACTCTGTGTGTGTGTAAAATGAGGATGACTTATAAACAACTATTAGAAAATACTTAACCAAAATAGAAAAAAAATATATCAAGTTTGTTAAATTGCATATATTAAAATTAAGAAGTTGGTAAATTTAAAAAGTCGTGGTTGTGATGCGTCTCAAGGGTATAAAGAAAAGGTGAATTTTCTTACCCCCTTTACTCTGCCATCTTTATAGTGTTTTAATTTTTTTTTAAAAAGAACTCAACTAATCCCCACCCCCAATTTAAACAACACATTGTGCTCAACGATGAATAGATGAAATTGTAAAATAGAAGAGATTACCTGATTCCACAGAGAAATTTGTAGCAATAAACCTGAAATACGTAAATAGACATATATATAAATATATTTATTTATGCATTTTTGTTTTTGTTGGGACAATCTTAGTGTTATGATTAGATCCCAAAACCCCTTGATGAATTTGCCTAAGTATAGTTCGTCGGGATGTTTTTCAGAATAGTCAAATTAGAATAGGTTTTTCTATTCACAAGTATTCAGTTTAGGGGGAATGTGCTGAAGATTGAAGACCGTTGGAGACGTCCCAAGTCTAAAGTTATAAGCATCTCCTACCCGGAAGGTCTAGATCATCCTGAAGATGATCAACATGAAGCTGAACCTGAGAAACCTAGAAAGAGTCCTGAAGCTACGCTGAAGCCATCCTGAAGACATCCACTGATGAGGTCCAAACTGAATACACTAAGCATGCTCAGGATACGACTCCATCAGTGAGGACATAATGTAACCTTGATCAGGCTGAATTTTGATTAGATCCCAAAACCCCTGATGAATTTGCCTAAGTATAGTGTTCAGGATAAAATAGTTCAGGATAGTTAGGTTAGAGATTCAGTACAGAAGGACCATGCTGAAGACTGAAGAATATTGGAGTCGACCCAATTTACTGAAGTCTGAAGCGTAAACCATTCTGAAGGAGTCAGTCAGTCTCGCTGAAGATTGTCTGTTCTAAAGCTGAAGATCGAAGCCTGCTGATTCATCCTGAAGTCAATCCTGAAGTACCATTGTCTGATGTTTCTACTGAATACACTAAGCATGTTCAGGACAGAAGTCAGTCAGTGAAGAGTAAGTGTTACCTATCAGGCTGTGCTGAATGCACATAGGACCTGACTTAGGCCTTGGTTCAGTTCACCTGAATCCTGTAAGTCCGAAGCAAAAAGGTAACACATACTGAGCTGAATAACCTATCAGGCTGTGCTGAATGCACATAGGACCTGACTCAGGCTGTGGTTCAGATCACCTGAATCATGTCAGTCCAAAGCAAAAGGTTATTTATGCTATGGGACAAGAGACAAAAAGAATGTCAGTAAGACTCCATTAAGACACACGTTCAGACTGAGTTATTAACAAGAGACTCAGAGCATTGAATGTACGAGGAAGGATAAATGTCTGAAGGTCAACTAGCCGTTATAGCGGAGAGCCAATGATCTTTCGACACGCAAGCACGGAGTCTCCGCAACATTTAATGCGGCATTTAATACGTCTCAAATAGGTTGCAGGTGATGTGACAACTTGCCAGAATAAGCATGGCTGGTAGGTCGAACTGTATTTCTAGCCTGCAATCTACCTAAAATAGGAAAGATTTGATTTGATCTCCTCCAACGGATCTATTTTGAATCTCGCCTATAAATATGGAGAACCTTGCACCCATTCAAGGTTAACGGGAAATTTCCAAGAGAAAACTCTCAAGAATCCAAGAACACAAAGCATATCATAAACAACACTCTGCAATTAAATTTCCCTAGTGTTGTAGTAGGATTCACTCTGTATTTGCTTAGATCGATAGCTCTATTATTTAGCACTGATTTGTATTGCTAGAGATATCTTAGTTGGAAACCAGAATACCAAACCTCTCAAAGTGTGAGATAGGTTGGTTAGAAGGACTGAGACTTGTAAAACGCCCAGGGGTCAGTTCCTAAGAGAGGAAGTTGGCTACTCGTGTCCCTTGGCACGTAAAACCCAAGTACCTATCCTCAGGGTTTTGAGGATAGCTTCCTGTTAAATCAGGTCGTGGACGTAGGAGTTGGTTATCTCCAAACCAAGTTAAAAAGTCCCCTGTGTGCTGATTTACTGTTTTGTTCAGGATCATAAATGTCATCATATTAAACTGAACATACTGCATTGGTTTTAACTTCAGGACTGAATCAATCATCCTGAATCAGAATTCTGTGCACTCAGCCTTAACCACCAATTTACTAAGCAACTCAGAGAAAACGATTTCAGAAACTAAAACGAGTAGAATCTAAGGGCTCACTTTCCGCACGTACTCTGACTCACTGAGATAGTAGTCCAACTGACTCACTTCCGAGCAGTCAGTAGGTTTGTTATCTCTACTGAGCCTCCGAGCACTTTTCTCACACTCAGCTTATCTGACTCATTACTGAACCGTCCCTGCTGCCCCTGCGGACATTCAGCATACTGAGTACTTCAGGGAATCCTGACTGAGTGCGTTAGAGCATTTTTCTGAGTCTTTCAGAAAAATCTGACATCAGTGTATTCCCCCCCCATACACTGATTTAACTCATTTCGGGACCAAAAAGTGGTATCAGAGCAGTGGTTCAAAAGATCACTGACTTTGTTTACCAACAGTTTCTGAGGAGAAACTTTTGGTGGTCTACTGAACTGATCTTGTTTCTGAAAAATTGCATATCATGGCATCCGGTTCTAAACGCCTCGAGGGCAATCTTCCTGAATTCTCTATTGACAATTATGACTATTGGAAATTCAGGGTACTCGCACATCTGTATTCTATCCATGATCAGATGCCACAGGTGATTGAACATGGCCCAATCAGATTTATGAGAAATCTTCAGACGACTTGGCCTGTTGCTGGCAATGTCCCTGTTCCAGCCGCCGGAGATGAAGAAGTGGAGAGGTCCGCGCTTAATTCTGATCAGATTAAGCAAATCGGACTGGATAATGTTGCCAAGAACATTATACTCCACACCATTTCTTACGAGAACTCGGTCAGGCTGATGCATCTAAGGACAGCTAAAGAGATCTGGGATACTCTGAGGGAGATGAGCGAAGGATCTGAAAAGATTAAGGAAAACAAGAGAGATCTCGCTATCAGGAAGTTTGAGGCCTTCAAGATGCTAGAGGGAGAGTCCATTGATCAGATGGAAGCTCGGTTCATTAAGATGATGAACGAGCTAGCAACCCTTGGGAAGGAGTTTCCCAAGAGGGAGGTGTCTTCTAAGATCCTGAACTGTCTCCCTGAAAGATGGGACACAGGGGTAATTTTGTTGAAAAACACTCAGGACCTTACAAACATCACTCACTCACACCTATTCTCTGAGTTAAAGGCTCTAGAATTTGACCTCGATAAGAGGAAGAAGATGGGTGTTGTCAGTGAGGAAAAGAGCGTGGCTCTTAAAGCTACTCCTGAGCCTGAGGCTGGATCTGGCTCCAAGTCTCTAAAAGACATGAACAAAGATGAGCTAGCCTTGGAGTACAGCCTGATGGCACGGCGATTCGAGAAACTGAACTCTCGTTTCGGCAGGTATAAGAAATTTTATACTAACACCCGTGATCGCAGGTACTCCAGCCCCAGGAGATCTAGCCCCCGGAGAGAAGAAAGAAGAGGTTCAGATTCCAGGAAGGATCGCAATGAGCCTGAGCGACGCAGGGATGAAAAGAGGAGAGAGGATGAGCCCAGAAGATCCAGCTCAAAACCTGAAAGATCATCAGGGAGCAGGAGGGAATCCTCTGATAAAAGGTACACTGACAAGAAGCTTTCTTCTGATGTTGATCAGTGCTACCACTGCAAAAAGTCCGGACATTATCAGTATGATTGTCCGGAGCTCAGTGCTCGTGAGCGAGAAGATCGGAGAGCCAAAAGAGAGCTCAGGGCTTCAGACCGGAGAGCGTTGCTAGCTGAGAATTCCTCAGATTCAGATGGCCCTGGACGCCGATCTCCTGAACTCTTTTCAGATGAGGAGTATGATGACCTCTGCCTGATGGCAGATGATGAGGTATGTTCTTCTGCCTCTTCTCCTGATCACGCACCTGAGTTTAGCTCAGATTCAGCAGGAGAACTCGACCTTCAGCTCGCCCTAGAGCAATTGATGGTTGACTTCTCAAGGCTGCAGGAGACTCATACTCACACAGTGGATGTGAACGCACAACTGAGTGAGAAGAACGATCGGTTAACTGAGTCTCTCAGAGTAAGAGATACTGAGGAAGCCCTCAGGTTAGTACATCTTCAGGAGGAGCTACTTAATGCTAAGAATAAGCATGATGAAGCTCCACTGGAGGTAGAAAGACTGAAGGGTGTCATCAGCTCGCTGATTGAGACTCGTGATACTGATTTGTTCCTTGCTCAGGAACAACTGATAATTGAGCGAACTGCTTTAAGAATGATGCTCGAAACTGAGTGGCAAGCTCGCCTTTGTGCTGAGCAAACTGCTTGGGATCTTGAGCTGATCTCAAAAGAGAAAGCTCATTCAGAATTAGTGCTTCAATACACCACTGAAATTGAGGCCCTGAAAGAAACCAATGGGCATCTTGAGGTCAAGCTGAAGAAGTTATACACATCTACCCAAGTGGTTGATGAGTTGACAAATTTCTCTCAGCTGACTGATGGTGCTAAAGCTAGGTTAGGCTATGATACCACAAAAGACCCAAAGGGCAAGAAGAAGAGAGGTGCTTCAGGGAGCAACTCTCAGAAAAAGTTTGTCCCTGCCCTAACTGATGACAAGAGCTCAAGTGTTGCTCATCAGAATAAAGGCAAAGGGAAGGAGAAAATGCCTGCTGAACCTGTCAGGCAAAGGACTGAGAAACCAAGACAAAAACCTAAGGAAAAGGTCAAAGTTTCTCATTCTGAGTCTAGGAAGACAGACCAAAGGAACTCCAAGGTCCAGCCTAGGAATCCTCAAACTGGGAAGAATTTTGTTCCTAGCACTTCTCAGGCCCAGCCTAGAAATGTTCAGAACAAAAAGAACTCAGGACAAAGGAGACCTCAGGCAAGACCTAGGACTACTGAGGTTCAGACTCCTCAGACAGGGCACAGAGCCCATCAGGAGCGTCCCAATTCTCTAAGAAGAAGGACAAACCAGGTGGTTTCTGAAAGGCAATGGAGACCTGACTCTAGAAACACTCAGGCCAGACCTCATGTGCCAAGAGGTCAGGCCAGAGCTGCTCCTTCTCAGGACAGACTTCAGCCCAATGCACCCAGGTCAAGGAGAAACAGGAGGCCCACCCCCAGAAATCAATATAAGGCTCCTGTATCTCAGGCTGACACCCACACATCCTCAACTTCCCAGGCATAAAGGAAGAAGAGAACTGTGTATGTTGACATTTCAGGGAAACAGGTCTACACTTCTGATGCTGTCAGAATTGTCAGACAAATCTGGATCCCGAAGGGTATGGCTGACTCAGTAGGACCCAATACGAGATGGGTACCTGAGGCCTGATTCTTTTCAGGTCACTGCGGGCTACAAGAAGAAGAAGGAGGATCTGATGAAGGACTGGTACTTGGACTCAGGATCTTCCAGGCACATGACCGGATTTCGTGATCTCCTTCAGGATTATGTAGCTCAAGAAGGCCCGCAGGTAACCTTTGGTGATAACTCTAAGGGTTTCACCAGAGGATTCAGAACCCTTGTTATTAACTCTGTACGTGTAATGAATGTATCATATGTTGAAGGACTGAGACATAACTTGCTCTCGGTTAGTCAGTTTTGTGACCGAGGATATAGTGTAGAATTTACATCTAATATGTGTCTCGTAAAGGACAAATCTACACTGCAGGTTCTGATTACAGGAGTCAGGAGGGGCAATGTATATTTTGCTGACTTCAAGAGCAGCCCTCCTGAAACCTGTCTGGTCGCTAAGAGCTCCTCTGAGCTCAGTTGGCTTTGGCATAAACGTCTGAGTCACTTAAACTTCAAGATTATTAACAAAATCTCTAGACTTTCTCTTGTAGATGGTCTGCCTAATGAAGTTTTTAGCAAAGACCACGTGTGTGGAGCGTGTCAGGAAGGCAAGCAAATCAAAGCCTCATTCAAGGTGAAGGAAGCCTTCTCTACTGACAGAGTGCTTCAGCTCCTGCACATGGATCTCTTTGGTCCAGTAACTCCTGTCAGCATAAATGGTAGGAAATATACCCTTGTTGTTGTTGATGACTATTCCAGGTACACATGGGTTATTTTCTTGCTGAACAAAAAGGAGACACAGGTCAAGCTTCCTGAGTTACTCAAGTAATTGAGTACTGAACAGGGTCAGAGCATTGCCAGGATTCGATCAGATCGAGGAACAGAGTTTATAAACTCTATTATAACTGACTTTTGTACTAACCATGGTATAGCTCATGAGACTTCTGCAGCTAGAACCCCTCAGCAGAATGGGGTAGCTGAAAGAAGGAATCGAACTCTGAAGGAAGCTGCCAGGACCATGTTGGCTGAATCAGGACTGCCCAAGAAGTACTGGGCTGAAGCAATCTACACTGCTTGCTACACTCAGAACCGATCTATGCTGAACAAACAACATGCACAGACACCCTATGACACTTGGAACAAGAGGAAACCTCGCATCTCTTACTTCCATATTTTTGGGTGTAAGTGTTTCATCCTGAACAATGGGAAAGACCAGCTGAAAGCCTTTGATAGCAAATCTGATGAGGGAGTTTTCTTAGGATACTCCTCAGTCAGTAAAGCTTTCAGGGTGTATAACTGTCGGACCCTTTGTGTGGAGGAAACACCTCTTGTTGTGTTTGATGAAACTACATCAGTGCATAGGAAACAGGTTCCAAGTCCTGATACTGAGGGAATTACCAAAAGGGTAACAAGGCTAAGTCTGAAGAATCCTGAATTCAAGATCAAACTTGTCAGTGCTCCCAAGGGATGGGATGATGACGATGAAGATCAGGATGTAATTCAGACCAACCCTCATCAAGCCCCTGCCTCAGAAAATGTTGAGTCTCAGACGGAAGGACAGACTCAACCTGAGGTACGTACTGTCGGTGATGATGCTTCTGCACCTGAGACAGTTACTGAGTCCAACACTGTAGGGGGAAACAATTTCTCTGATATTGGTCAACCCTCAGGAAATGACTCAGTATCCCCTGCTCTTGCTCGTTCCGCTTCTTTACCTATTATTATTGAGACTAATATTTCAGGATCAGGCAATGGAACATCAGTAGCTCCCAGTGCTCCAGTCAGCAGGAGGCGATGGCTAGATGATCACTCATTGGCTGATATCATTGGAGATATCAATGAGGGGGTCAGGACGAGGTTGTCCTTTGGTGAAAGCGCTATGTTTTGTTGCTTTCTGAGTGATCAGGAACCTACAAGCATAGAAGAAGCTCTAGCTGATCCCAACTGGATCCTAGCCATGCAGGATGAGCTCAATCAGTTTGAGCGGAATCAGGTTTGGGAGTTAGTGGATAGACCTAGGCGTCAACATGTTATTGGCACCAAATGGGTTTTTAAGGACAAGAGGGATGAGAAGAATGTTGTTGTCAGAAATAAGGTCAGGCTTGTAGCAAAAGGTTACTCTCAAGCCGAAGGTATCGACTATGATGAGACCTTTGCTCCAGTCGCAAGATTAGAAGCAATCAGGTTGTTTCTGGCTTATGCAGCATTCAAGAAATTCAAAGTGTATCAGATGGACGTAAAGAGTGCTTTTCTGAATGGTGTACTGAATGAAGAGGTGTATGTTGAGCAACCTCCTGGATTCGAAGTCGGTAATAAAGTATACCACCTGAAGAAAGCCCTTTATGGCCTGAAGCAAGCTCCGAGAGCTTGGTATGATACATTATCCCAATTCTTGATAGACCACGGGTTCGTGAAAGGAACAGTGGACAGGACCCTCTTCCGGATCACCGAAGGGGAAGACATTCTCTTGGTTCAGATTTATGTGGATGACATAATTTTTGGATCTCCTAATCTGAAGCTTTGTGAGAAATTCTCCAAGCTGATGACTGGGAAATTTGAGATGTCAATGATGGGAGAAATGAATTTCTTTCTAGGTCTCCAAGTCAGGCAAACTGACTCCGGAATTTTCATTAATCAGTCCAAGTATGCGAGGGACTTGATTCAGAAATTTGGAGTTCAGTCCAGCAGAGTCTCACGCATTCCCATGAACACAAATGAGAAGCTGGATCCTGACAAAGAAGGAGCCTCAGTAAATCAGACTGAATATAGGGCACTGATAGGATCCTTATTATATCTGACTGCTAGTCGTCCTGACATCACTTATGCAGTTGGAGTTTGTGCAAGGTATCAGTCTGATCCAAAGAAGAGTCATTTAGAGAGTGCCAAAAAGATTCTGAAATACCTAAGAGGTACAGTCAACTTAGGACTTTGGTATCCCTCTGATGACAACCTAGAACTGACTGGCTATTCAGATGCTGATTATGGAGGCTGTAGACTTGATAGGAAATCAACTACAGGCACATGTCAGTTTCTAGGGAGTAAACTGTTCTCTTGGTTTTCTAAGAAGTAAACCAGTGTTGCAACGTCTACTACTGAGGCTGAGTATATGGCGGCAGGCAGTTGTTGCTCTCAGATTCTTTGGCTGAAACAACAACTGAGAGACTACCAAGTTGAGGCCACTGAAGTCCCAATTTATTGTGACAATAATAGTGCCATTGCCATATCCCAAAACCCAGTCTTACATACTAGGTGTAAGCATGTAGACATCAGGCATCACTTTATCAGAGATCATGTTGAGAAGAAGGACATCAGGATGGAGAGAGTCCCTACTGAAAAACAGAGAGCTGACATCCTGACTAAGGCTCTGCCTGAAACCAGGTTTGTTGAGTTATCAGTAGAGTTAGGACTCCTTGACCCAGGCTTAGGTCATTCAGTTTGAATCTCTGATAAGAATGCACAAGGTCAGGGGGAATAACTCATATGGACTCAGGATGAAGGGAACTCAGAGAGAATGTGAATGGTTGTAGGGGGAACATTCAGTACAAAATGGATGATCAGTATAGACTGACTAAGGTTCAGGACACAGAGTTCAGGGCTTGTCACCCTGATAGGGCAATAAGTGGTATCAGTCAGAATACATATCTGACTGACTGGTATGTTTCCTGATTTTTGTCTATGTCATCTGATATTGCGTGCATTATCCTTTTTACTGTGCTGTATTGTCAAATCAATTTAATTTGCCAAATGATCCCAGCCATTCGTTTTAATATTCGGTTATTATTTAATTCAATTTGTTTGAATTAAATACGGACATGCTCTAATGCGCATTTAATGCACTGTGGGCGGGAACAGTTATCAATAAAATTTTGACCAATTACCTTTGAAGAACCGAAAAGGCAAATACTTTTTACTGCTCAATCTTGTCCATTGAATCCCGTAGGTCACTATTTTCTAAACCGTCCGATTAAAACCAAATTTTTCTTTCTATAAATAAGAGAAGATCGTGTTGTTAAAACTTTTATGCACCCAATATTTTCTTAACTTATCTTCTCTAAAAACCGATTCTCTTCAAATCTCTTAAAATCTTCCATGCCTTCACCTTCTGCCGATACCTTTTTTGGAAACCTTTTCCATTTAAGAAACGAAATACACTACGAGCCTTATGGGGATTTTTCTTCTAATAACCCCGATATTATGTCTGTGCGAGACCTTTTTAATAATGCAGGTCTTCTGCAGTTCGTCACTGCAAAGCCACAGAGGCTCCACCCCAGACTCATTGCTGCCTTCTACCTGAAGATGGCGCAGAACAAGGACTCCCAGGAGTGGGAAACTTGTATTCCCTTAACCACCTGTGAGAAGGGAAAGGGTGGTGAGGAGGAGATGGTCAGGAGGTGGGTCACCTTCAACAGTCAGGAGAAGATTAAGGAGGTTTTTAATCTTCCCAACAAAGGACGAAGCCCAGTGGAGTATGGGTTTGGGAATGTGAAGGATTTTCTCCAGTCCCTGTGTGATGGAGATGTCGTGCTGAAGTCCGGCCTGAATAAATCAGTCTTGAGGACTGAAAACCGTCACTTCTTCGACCTGACGAGTCAGGGAGTGATGGGAATTGCTGGAGGATTGGAGCAGATTTCCAGGCCGAAGCTGTTCACAATGATGGCTATTTCCGACGCCCCTCTGCACAATTTTGACTGGGAGGGTTACTTCCTCCAAATGCCGGTGGCTGAGACCAGCAAAATCAAGTACTCGCCAGAGGGGCAGGCGACTTTCGAGGCCAAGATGCATTTTGGCACCAAGATATCCATGCTCTTGGAGACTCTGGATCTCGGTGATGTGGATCAGGCTCAATCACTCGAGATCCCAGCGAAAATCCATCTCTTCAGAGCTTATTCCGATGATGCTGGCACAAGGAGAAGGCCTCGGACTCAGAAGAAGAAGGCCCAGGCGAGCATGACTGGGAAAGTCCAGGCTCAGGCAGGCAAGTCTTCAGAGTCTGATACAGCAAAGCCAGCGGAGGATAAATCTAAGCCTTCCAGACCCAAGCAACAAAAGCTGAAATTTCTCTACTCTGGGTCAGCTGGGCGAAAGAAGAAGCTTATGGAGGTACAAGCTGCTGAATCTGTTGAGAAGGAATCAGCTCAGGCGCAGGATTCTGCTGAAGCTGTTGAGAAGGAACCAGCTCAGGCGCAGGCTGTTCCTGAAGTTGCTCCGATAGCATCCCCTGATCCCAACCAGCTGATCCTCACTATTGCTGAAACCTATCAGAGTTTGGGTCAGGACGAGCCTGCTCAGGAAGGAGGAGTTGAGCAAGAGGCTGCTGAATCAATTCAGCATGAAGCACCATGGCCTTTCCCTGCGCCCGATGTGAACAGTCTATCAGATTTTGAGATAGTTGCAAGGGGAGAGGCTGCTGAGATGGTGGAAAGGAGATTCCCTGATCTTACTGAGGCTCAGAAGGAGGCAGTTGTGCAACTCCGCACTTTTGCCATGATCAGGAATGCTACTTGGTCTGAGCTCAGCCAGCTAGGAGAGTCCAGAGGATGGGACTGCATTGCAGCTCTTTGATCATTTTGGTGTTAACTCTCTATATCATCTGATCAAAATGGTGGATTTTATGAGAACAGTCCGCAGAACGTATCCTGAGCCCGAGACTCAGTTAGCTGAAGAGAAGGGAAAGGAGAAGGAAGCTGAAATGGAGGTTGTGGTGATTGCTGATGACATTCAGCAAGGTGGCACTGAGGGAGTCAGTGCACCGGCCGATGATGCACCCCTTGGACCCGGGGCAGCGGAGGCTTCAGGAGAGGGTCGATCAGGTCTTATCCGAGTTAGAGGAAACTGGATCACCCCAGCGGCTATGTTCACTGAAAATTCCTCACGAGCTCTTTCGAATATGCACAGAAGGGTAATTCTCGTTGAGCGACAGACAAGTAGGGTTGATTCAAATTCTAAAACTCTGAATAAGAAGATGAAAAGGCTGGATAAAGACCTGAATGATATGGCCTCTGATATGCATGCAACAATTGATCTCTTTGGGGAAGCTCGGTCTGAAATCAATGTAGAGCTCACTGTCATTTCCGAGCAAACCAAGGATGCTATTCAGAACTGCAATCAGATGGTTTCAGATGTGCAGACTTAGCAGGAGACTAAACTTGCCAATTTTCTGGATCAACAATTATCTGAAAAGGTTGATCAACTGGTTGATGAGAAGTTGGTCAAGTTAAGATCTGAACTGAAGGAGGACCTGCTGAGGGAGTTGTCTGCACAGGAGAAGGAGAAAATTGCATCTGCCCTAGACTCAAGGATGGCAAACTTCGAGGGTCGACTGAAGGCTGCACACAATTCAGCCATTGATCAGCTCAGTATCGGCCTGAGAGGAATGGTGGGGCAGATTGGGCAATTGCAGGTGAAGCAGACTGAGATGGATAGACAATTCAATCTTTTGGCGGAGTCAGTGGATGAAGTTGTCAGACGTATTAATGACGATGATGCCAAAAAGGGGGAAGAAGGGAAGAAGCAAATTGCCACTACTGGCAAAGCTAAGAAGAAGAACTTTCCCCTTGAACTGAAGGCTGCGGATAGAAAGAGGACTAGATCCGTAGATGCCATCGAAACTGCTGAAGGCTCAGATCCGAAGAAGTTGAGACCCTCTGAAGATTTGGCTCTCGAGCCATTATATAAGGAGATGGAGGAACAAATAATGCCATCTGGGCTGACCACTCAGAAGAAATTGGTGATGACTGATGCTGAAAAGATAGCAAAAATGAAAGAAATTTCAATGCTCAGTCAGATCCAGCGCCTAAAAGAATCTAATGAGTATCTGACTTCTCAGGTCCAGAAAAAGAAATCTGTATCATCTGGATCTCGGATAAAGACTCAAAGGAAGATTGTGGTCAGTCCAGATCAAAGTCATCCTCCATCGAAGTTTGTTGAAGACTTCATTCCGATTGAGATGCTGGAGGTTTGGATTCCGATCCGAAATAGGTGGGCATACCTATTCGATGTGGTGGGGTTATGGGACGATCAGACTGAAGAAAAAGACGTCATACTCCATCACTGGATGGCACAGGAGCATCCTGATCTATGGGCTGAAATCATCAGACATGCTGACACTGAAGGTGTTGAGATCGCTCCTCCGGAATTCATTAAGTACCCTCCTCCACTCTTTAGGAATTCTAAGCAGCTGGACCGGAAAGCAATTTCTGAAGAAGTCGTCAGAGTAGGACGAGCTGCCGGGGCCGTTGCTGATCGGAACAGGATGAAGCAGGTCCTGAATCGAGTACTGGAGATGTACGAGATTCCACTGGCTGCTTGGAATAAGGATGAAGACTAGATCAGGAGTTAGTTGTTCAGGAATTTTGTAATAGCTTCAGGATACTTGTATTTTCTTATCAATCAATGAAGTTATTTATTTTTCCTGAGTACAACTTCTTGTTGACTCCTGAATTTACTTTTCTGAATTCTTATCAAGAACTGTACTAACCCATTCCTTGTTTTCATCTTATAGACTAAGTACCTAGTTCGTCAGGTGGTACTGAGTTATTTTCACTGACTAAGTCAGTTGATTGTATAGATGAATAGGAATTTGCTTAAGGGTTTTGGCATCATCAAAAAGGGGGAAATTGTTGGGACAATCTGAGTATTTTGATTAGATCCCAAAACCCCTGATGAATTTGCCTAAGTATAGT
>JAPKLY010002705.1:6870-22860 GCA_026898435.1 Prunella vulgaris | reverse complement strand
AAAGAGGGGATTCTAGAACCGTACAATAGCGTCTATGAGTTCAAAAATAATAAGTATGCAAGAGCTTTTAAAAAATAGGACAACAAAGGTTACAGTTGTGGACTATAGAAGTCTACAGCTGCAGAGTTTAAAACTTGCAAATAAAAAGACAACTTGTAGATAGAAAATCAGAGGGATTCTCTTAAAGTGTATTGAGAATACTCTAATGTGCAGCGAAAAATAAGTGAGTGTTAATGAAAAACCAATTTAAACAAACTTAACAGCTGAGGGACTTAGACAAGTCTACAGCTGTAGAGTCAGTTTCTTTGTGAAAAACATAATGTTCATGCACTCGATTTTAAAAGAATGACGAATGTGATAGTAAAGTAAATATGCAATACAAAAGTATAAATAATAGAAAGTAAATAGACTGATGGTCCCTTAAAGTGGTCAAGGTCTAGGGGGGGGAATAGACCTTGAGTCCAAAATCAGATTTTTCAAACTTTTCAAAAAGAGGGGTTCTAGAACCTTACAATACCCTTTTTAAAGTTCAAAATAACAAGTCTACAAGAGTTTTAGAAATAGGACCACAAAGGTTATAGCTGTGGACTTGAAAAGTCTGCAGCTGCAGAGTTCAAAATCTTTGCAAAATAAAAGATCACTTGTAGACAAAGTATCAGAGGAGTTCTCACAATTAAAATTTTATTGAGAATACTCTAATGTGCAGCAGAATAAAAGTGAGTGTTAATAAAAAACAATATAAACAAACTTAACAGCTGAGTGACTTATGAAAGTCTACAGCTGTAGAGTCAGTTTCTCTTTGTGAAAACCACAAATTTTTATGCACTCGGGTTTCAAAGGAATGATGAATGTAACAAATAAATTTAATATGCAGAACAAGAAATTAAATGACATAAAGTAAATAGACCAGGTTTATAGTGGTTCAGTGTCTTAAAAAAGACCACCTACATCCACTGTTACACCACTCAGGTGCCAAATTCACTAAGATGAGATCACTTAGATCAATACAAGTAGTTCCCCCTTAGAACTAGATTCACTCAGATTCCTATTCTAAAAAGAGATTAAACTACCCTATTCACTCAGAATATAACTCACAAAGAGTTTTACAAAACCTCACAAAGAGATATCTACACAAAGTAGAATTATAAAATAGGTGAGGGAACAACTACAAAAGGGTGTGATTCTTTCTAAGAAAATCCTAACCAACTATCCTATGAATCACAAAGAATAAAAATAAATAAGGCTCTCTCTGAAATTTGTTAGCTGTAGACTTGCTTAGGCGGAATGCTTGTATGCTCAGGGTTGTTGTTATTGCTTCCTCTGAGGACTTCTTCTATTTATAGATTGAGTGGTGTGACTTATCCGTTGGAAATTCAGATTTGAAATCCGGTTAAGGCTCCTCTCTCTCCATTTGGCATGTGGGAAGTGGTCCTCATCCGTCACACAAGATAGTACTGATTGTACTATTGTCCTTTTCTTCAGAATTCTGGCTGTCTTGTAACTAATCTTCATTATCCTCCAGAATTAAAGAAATAACCTCAACTTAATTACATTTTAGTGAGTGCATGAGAGCTACACTAATTGTGCTTAAGGGTCTTCATTATCTTCAAATAATCTCTGACTTGTACCATCTCTTCCAACGGTTCTTTGCAGCTGTAGAGTCCTGTCAATAAGAAAAATTGGCTGTAGAGAAATCTTACAGCTGTAGGGTCATGTCTAGCTGTAGAATGATCAAGTATACAGCTGCAGACTTCACTTACAACTATAAATTTCTAGCACAAGTGTTAGATTAAAATACAGAAATAAACCACATTGTTTTGCATACATCAAAATCTAGGCCAAGGTACTTAACAATTTCCACCTATTTTGATGTTAGCAAAACAAACAACAAAACATGCAACAAAGACAATAAGATATTGTCTTACAAGAAACAGAACAAGAACAACACAAAGCAGAACAAAGCAAAGCAAAACAGAACAAAGCACAAAGCTGCATAAACTAAAAAGGGTTCAAGATACAGCTTACAGTAGATAGATAGACAAAACTAAAAAGTTTTAGTGTCTAATCTAGAACAATTTCTTCATCTTCTTTTGTGCTTGGGATCAGCATCATCTTCTTCTTCATCTTCATCAGATTCATCTTGTTGCTTTATAATCCCTTGCTCCACCAGTTTCATGTTCTTCTCATCCTCTTCAAAATACTTCATCATCATCTGAAGTTCATAAGCTTCAAACTCTTCTTCTTCCTTCTTTGACTTGAATACCCTCTTAGGCAATGGATTTCTCTTGATCTTCCCACCAAGGAGCCGAGCATTGTCTCCTTTGTATAGAGATACATCAGCCTTCAGGTCTTTGAACTTCTGGAATCTATCTTTCTTGAGTTTAATCCTCTTAATGACTGTATGCATGTTGCATATACTCAAGAATTCTTTCCAAAGGTTATCAAACTCAGTCTTCATTTGCTTTACCCTCTGATCAGAATCTTCAGCAGGTATAATGCTTAATGGTTGAACATTCAATGGTTGAGCAGTGACAACAGCTGTAGACTCTTCAAACTCTTTCTTTCTCTGTTTCTTTTTCTCTTCCTTCTATTTTTCTTCTTTCTCTTTCTTTCTTTCTCTAGATTCTTTTACTGTGTGTTCCCAATAACCAAAAGGTTTCTGAACTGTAGATTTAGGGAGCTTTATGATTTTGCTTCCTTTAGAGCTTCCCTTCATCTGCTCAGGTTGAGACTTTTCTTCTGATTGATCTCCTAGTCTCATGGACAAGTCTTTGGATTTGGCAGCTTCAAGTTCCTTTGCCCAAGTCTTTCCAATATCCTTCACATTTTCAAGAATGTCTTCAGTGACTTTTTCTCCTTCTTTAATTTCTTCTTCAATCTTGCTTTCCCCCTTTTTGCCAACATCAATGTGTGACAAAATGGTGTTAAGCTTGCTCATAAGATCATTCTTCAGATTCTCATTCCCAGTTATCATCTTGGTCATCTCATTTTTCATACTCTTCTCTTCAACCTTCAAATTGAAAGAATCATCTTTCATCAGATTGATATCAGCCTGTAGAGTAGTGATTTCTCTTGTCTTCTTAATAACATCTTTCCTTATCAATTCATTCTGAGCCAGTAAACTATCCACAACAGCTTTGAAATTCTTTTCAAGAATTTTCTTCTCTTCCAGGCTTCTCTCTTCAAACTTCTTTACTAAGTCTTCCATTCCTCTCTTCACATTTTGAGAAATGATAGCATCAGGTACTCTCTTGACTTGTTAGAGAATTTCTGCTTCAATTCCTTTCAGGGAATCCTCCATCTTTTTCAATTGGGATACAACCTCTTTAGGTGTCATCCTTGGATTTGAATCACTGTCCTCTTCCTCAGAGTCTCTTTCTCTTATAATCAATTCTTTTCCCTTTATGACTTTCTGAGCTTTGGAAGGCACCAACTCTACAGCTGTAGATTCTTCAGTGGAAGCCTTCCTCTTTCTAGGAGTCATAATGACTTCCATCTTATCTGTAGAGAAATCAGCAATGTAGTTATCCATATTTTTAGCATTTTCTCTTTCAAGAGCTGAATAACTCTGCAGTGGGGGAGTTCCTTGCTGATAAATTTCTTCCAGAGTAAACATTGCAGGAGGAGGTTGATTGAAAATGCTAGTAATGGGATTTTGTTGGGGAAATAAATGCGGATCTATTCGGGATTTACGCTAAATACAAATTTAAGCCTACAATTAATATCATGATTTAAACATAATTAAATCAAATAATTGTATACCCAACGACAGGCTTTGCATGCAAAACATATGAACAAATATAATCACATAAAACCCTAAACATGCGGAACTAAGGGATTTAGTGAATTATACCTCCTGGAGAAAAGACAGTTTTCTGAGACAAAAGGCGTCTTTTGTTTCCTTGATGAATGGCACTTTCTGAGACAAAAGGCGTCCTTCTTGATATTTCTCAACCTGATAATCCCAACAGCCTTCTCAAGTATTCCCTTGTCCTTATTCGTACACCCGGTGGGAGGCCACACGAATAATCACAACACAAGGAAGAAAATAATTTTGTTGCCCAACTACCTGCAATTTTCGAAAATTGCAAGAGTAATAATGTGTGTTATGAAGTCTTGTATCATCTCATATTTATTGTGAGAATACAAGATCTTGAATATCTAATATTTCAAATCTTGATTATCATGAATATCAAATATTCTAATCTTGATAATCTTGAATACTAAATATTCAATTCTTGATATTCTTATCACAATTTTTGAAAAAAATACATCATATATTTAATTCCATGAGATCTTGATTTTATTAGATATTCTTGTATTCAAGATACATATCTATTTTCCATAAAATCTCTCATTAATTCAATATATAATTATTTTCAAAAATTCATAATAAATGGGCCCAAAATATTTCTTTTATTTTTGATCACCTTGTCAATTGTTGGAAATTTAATTGGGCTACTTGAGGGGCCTTTAGGAGAATTAAGATTGGACCTCTTAATGAGCCTTGAATTCTAACATTTAGCCCAATGTTATTCAACCCATTAACATTAATCTCACTCCACTATAGGATTAATGTTGCACTATCCATCTTAACCCATATTACTATCATATGGCTCCCAGTCATTATTTCCCGTGTTTAAGATTCTCTTATCCGTTAATTAATCAAGCCACTGAACGCTTTAAATAATTTAACATCTTAACCTTGGAGTAAGGACAACTCTTCTTTATCATCATACCGGAAACAAATTCCACTTGCAAGATTTAGTATGACGAACTTTTAGAGCCCACCAAGGGGACTAATCATGCAAGACTCTCCAAGCACACGTTCCTCTGTATTAAATCTTAGCAACTATCATGTTCTCAATGGCGTCACCCAAGATGCAAAGTATTGAGTCTTATTGACTCTCTACCCATAACAAAATAAAGTGCCACGCATGGATCACACACAGTCCTATTTAAGGGATAGAGGTTTAGAAATAAATGAGCACTGAGGTCTAATTCTTCATCCCATTAATCAGTCCGGAAGAATTACCTCTCTGTAGGTCCTCTTCAATGCATCATCATGCACTAGTGCAATCCCTGGGTCAAGATAAGCCAATCTGGGATCTACACATCAACCGTTTACCAATGGGGTGTTCAAATCCCATGTAGGTTGTGAATTTAGTACTTGTTACAAGAAACTGATAATGTGATCTTGCTATGAGTTATCCGGGGATCACCACATTTATCTATAGTGTAACTTGTACTATTATATGAACGGATTGCTATAAATAAATAACATTCATATTTATCTAAAGCACAGTGATAAAAGTTTTATTTCAGATAAAGCTCAAAGATTCAGTTTAGTTATACAAAGTAAAAGCATATTTTCTAGTATAACCCTAACAATCTCCCACTTATACTCAAAGTCTGCTTTTCAGTATACTACAACATATCTATGTGCTACACATGTCCTAATAATTTCTCCCACTTATACTCAAAGCAGATTGGCAACACACTTGACTCCCATTCCTCCCACATGTCTCTCGAATGTACATATAGGCAGACACTTTGTGAGAGGATTAACTAGGTCATCTTCCGATGCGATCTTTGCCATATCTTCATCTCCTCTCTTAACAATTTCTCGTCTAAGATTTTATATCCTTAAATGTGTTTGTTGGCCTTGTGGACTCTTGGTTCCTTTGAATTTGCAACTGCCTTAGCATTACAGTGCTAGACAGATTCGGAATTTTATCCAAGTCCACTTAGAAGATCTTGACCGATTCCTTCACTGCTCCATTAGCAGTTACTTATTCGACTTCCATGGTAGAATAAGTGATGCACACTTCACCATATCATGGCTCCTTCCCCAAATGAAACACATTACCCGAGGTACATCTATATGGAATTTATATCTGATTGGAAATCCGAGTCCGAATAACCAATGGGGATTAGACTATCTGACTGATAAACCAACATTCTATCTCGAGTTCGCTTGAGATATTTCAGGATGTTCTTAACAGCCGTCCAATACTCTTTCCCGGGGTTACTTTGATATCGTGCTATCATGCCTACGGCAAAGCAGATATCCGGTCTCGTATATAGCATAGCATACATGAGGCTTCCAACTGCCGAAGCATATGGGATGCCTTTCATGCAATCTATCTCTTCTTGTGTCTTCGGACACATCTCTTTCGATAGATGAATTCCATGTCTAAATGGTACAAAACCTTTCTTGGAATTTTGCATGCTAAACCGTTTCAAAACAGTGTCTATGTATGAAGCTTGCGATAAGCCGATCATTCTTTTCTTGCGATCTCGAGTAATCTTGATCCCTAAGACATGACTGGCTACCCCTAGTCCTTCATATCAAATTGATTTGACAAACATACCCTCACGCCTGACAACACCGCCACATTGTTTCCAATGAGCAAAATGTCATCTACATATAGTATCAAGAATACCACGGCAGTTCCGACACACTTTTTGTACACACAACTCTCACATTCATTTTGATCAAAACCGTAAGATTTTATTAGTTTATCAAAACATTGATTCCAAGCTCGCGATGCTTGCTTAAGTCCGTAGATGGACCTCTTAAGCTTGCATACAAGGTGCTCTTGGCCTTTTTCATTAAAGCCTTCGGGTTGATATCTATAGATTTCTTCTTCAAGACTTCCATTAAGGAAAGCTGTCTTGACATCCATTTGCATAGACCCCATCTCGGCTTTCATTGTTGTTTGCCAAGAATCTGCATCCTTGTCTTGGAGTGCTTCGTCGTATGTCCATGGATCTAATTCATCTTCCCCGGGGACCAAGTCAGACGACTCTCCCACGAACATGAATCTCTCAGGTTATCTCACAACCCTCCCACTACGACGAGGCTCTGGTTGTGTTGGTGTGTCGCGTGGTACATCAATTTGTAACATTGGTATAGGATTAGGCCCTTTTATTTCATCTAAGGTAATCTCACTTTTGGGTTTTCTGTTGTTCACATAGTCTTCTTCCAAGAACTTAGAAAGCGTACTAATTACGATTTTTTGGTCCTTGGGACTATAGAACATACCCCCTTCGTTCCTCTAGAGTATCCTACAAACAACCTCAATTCCGAACGTGGATCCAATTTCCCAGTTTCCTTGTCCAACCCGTATGCCGGACACCCCCAAATCCTTATGTGTCTCAAACTAGGCTTACGCCCGGTCCACAATTCTGTGGGACTTTTAGGAACCGATTTGGATGGCAGCAAGTTTAGAATGTGAGTCGCTGTTTCCAAGCCATAGCCTCAAAACGACTTGGGTAACTCCGAATAACTCATCATGGATCTGATCATTTCTAAAAGAGTTCTATTTCTTCGTTCCGCAACCCCATTTTGTTGAGGGGTACCGGGTGCGGTCAATTGGGATACAATCCCTTCACTTGATAAGTAGGTCATTCATTACTGAGGTATTCGCCACCACGATTCGATCGCAGGAACTTGATACTCTTTTCCCTATGTTTCTCGGTCTAGGCTTTGAACTCTTTGAATTTATCAAAGGTTTCCGATTTGCACCGCATAAGGTAAACGTACCCATATCTTGAGTAATCATCCGTAAAAGTTACAAAATACTAAAAACCTCCTCTCGCTTGAACCAACATTGGCCCACATACGTCAGTGTGAACAATTTCTAACACTTCACTAGCTCTATTCCCCTTGGCCCCGAAGGCCCTCTTGGTCATTTTCCCCTCTAAACAAGATTAACATGTTGGAAACAACTCAACATGGAGAGACTCCAATGAGCCGTCTGCCACCAATCTTTGAATTCTCTTTAGATTAATATGACCAAGTCTTAGATGCCATAGAAGTGCTTCATTCACGGTTGAAGAAAATTTTATTTCCTTAGAAACAGTCGATGTGTTATAAGAAGCATTTTGTGTGTGGTGTGCACTTTTTATAGTATAAAGATTATTCACCAATGTTCCTGAATAGATGAACTCATCATTTCGAAAAATAACAACCATATTATTAAAAGAAACTGAGTATCCATCAATGTACAATTTAGAAACCGAAATTAAATTCTTCCTAAAACTGGGAACATAAAGAATATCCTTTAATACTAAAACTCTATCTTCAAAAAATAGGTGCACGTCTCCCACTGTGACACCCGCTACCCTCGTAGCATCGCCCAATGTGATGAGGATCTCATTCGCACTAAGTTGTCGGGTTTTCCGGAACCCCTGTAAAGTGAAACATACATGATCAGTGGCTCCCGTATCCACTACCCACGAATGGGAAGCATACGCCGCTAAACAAGTTTCAACAACAAGTGCATGAGAATTACTTTTCTTCCCGGCCTTCTTTGGCTTGGGACAGGCCATCCTCCAATGTCCTTTCTCACCGCAGTTGAAACACTTCCCTTTGGTAGCTTTCTTGACCCTTCCCTCATTAGTCACCTTACCCTTAGCTTGGTTCGGGCCTTTGGTCTTTTTCTTCTTCTTCCCACCTTTCGGTGCGGAAGAAGTCAGACCGCTTGCTACCAAGACTTGAGTTTGGTGTCCCATGAGTGTCTCCGCCGATACCAAAGCTTGCAAGAGTTGTGCCAATGTGAACTCTTGATTATTCATCATATAGTTCAACTGGAACTGCTCAAAGATTTTCGGTAGAGAATGGAGAACGAAATCAACTTGCATTTCCGCATCATATTCCGCTCCAAGTACCTCTAACTTGTTGAGGTAGCCCATCATTTTGAGAAAGTGATCCCTTACGGGCGTTCCCTCCACCATTTTCAGTGACAACATATCTCGCATGGTGATTTGCCTAGCCGTACGATTCTGATGAGCGAACATTTCCCTAAGGTTTAGCATCATATCAGAAGCGGATTCCATGTCTTGGTGTTGGTGTTGCAACACATCTGACATTGAAGCCAAGATGGTACACCTAACCATTTCATCGGATTTCATCCACTCCCTTTGATATTCCCTTTCGGCAACATCCGCATCATTCGTAGGCGTAGGGGGCTTTGGGGTGTCAAGAACCCATTTGTGTTGTTGTGCGGTTAGGACAATAAATAAGTGATGTTTCCAATCAACATAGTTTTCACCTTCCAATTTGTTATCTTTAAGTAACGTAAACAGTGGATTAAAAGCAGATGACATGCTGAACTGAAATAAAACATGCATTGCATTAATACATACATCGATTCGCAAAGATTATACCAAAATTTTGATTATGCTTTGTATAAAATCTCAAAAAAATACATAGCATAAATCGGCCGACATCTTTAAACAGTTCACATAAGCCACAATGAGTGTGGACGTTTATGCAAACACATTTAAGAAAGTTACAAACAAGAACAGTTACAAACTTTTAATTTAAAAAATTAATAGTCGGCTCCTACTTAACCATATAAAATCGGTAGGGACTCCGATGGGGAGTAATAAAATGCCAATTTTATACCTAAGTATTAACCATGATTAAATACAGGATTATCACTTCGTTTTGAGCAAGCCACTCGATGGGAGGGTCAATACCGCCACTAATAACAATCCACAATCATCCTTTTGGGAATTTGTTCATGTGAACTTATCTTTTGGCCTATCCGATAGGGAGAGAGGCGCTTGCAATGCGTAGCCAAAAGACTTCACAAACAAATAAATCATGTAGGTCAAATAATTCAATTTTATTATCTAGAATAAAATACCGAATTATATTTAAAACATACTTAGTAATTTTCGGAGTTGAGATTTTTCATCACAATATTCATGCAATCAAATATTTAATCAAATTAAATAAATAAAGCATGCATCAAAACAAATTAAACAAATTGGCACATTATATCCAATTGTCATGGTTTAATTTCTCGTTTTGACTATGAGATATCGTAATCATCTTACGTCTTCAAGCTTTATCGTCCATCTCGATTAAGCTCCCACTCGACCGCAACAAAATTTTGCCAACTTTGTCTCCGGGCCTTAAAATCTCAGTTCTTCGTCTTCGATATCGGTTACAATTTATTTTATGAAAAATAAATAAACCTATCGTCTAGACTAGTTTATTACATAAAAACATCCTAGTCTACCCGTGGATTTTTTCAAGGGAAAAATGATCCGAACGAATCAGATTTTAAAACCGCATCATCATACATGCATGCATAAAAAATATTAAATACAATGACAATTGGATACCTGCAAAAAAGATCTAGCAATTCTACTATCCAATTTTCAAATTTAATATGAAACACTTAAATTACATTTTAACATATAGAGCCCGAAACCGGCTCTGATACCAGTTGTTGGGGAAATAAACGCGGATCTATTCGGGATTTACGCTAAATACGAATTTAAGCCTACAATTAATATCATGATTTAAACATAATTAAATCAAATAATTGTATACCCAACAACAGGCTTTGCATGCAAAACATATGAACAAATATAATCACATAAATAACTAAACATGCGGAACTAAGGGATTTAGTGAATTATACCTCCTGGAGAAAAGGAAATTTCTGAGACAAAAGGCGTCCTTTGTTTCCTTGATGAAAGGCACTTTCTGAGACAAAAGACGTCCTTCTTGATATTTCTCAACCTGATAATCCCAACAGCCTTCTAAGTATTCCCTTGTCCTTATTCGTACACCCGGTGGGAGGCCACACGAATAATCACAACACATGGAAGAAAATAATTTTGATGCCCAATTAACTGCAATTTTCAAAAATTGCAAGAGTAATAATGTGTGTTATGAAGTCTTGTGTCATCTCATATTTATAGTGAGAATACAAGATCTTGAATATCTTGAATATCTAATATTTCAAATCTTGATTATCATGAATATCAAATATTCTAATCTTGATAATCTTGAATACTAAATATTCAATTCTTGATATTCTTATCTGTTGGACTGGCGAACTAACATAATTAGTATATCAATAATCGCCAAGGTTTGGCAGGTCGTCAGGACTCACTCGGATCCGTAAAGGTGCGGAGCTCGCCCGCATGGGGATAGCCCACCTGTGTAGCTGGCCCAAAAGGGCTCGCCCCTGTCATCCTAGAGCTCGCCCCTAGCTCGCCTGGTATCCCCAGAAAGGCCTCGCCGAGATCCATCATCGCATAATGTCCATAAGCCACACAAGGCACTGGAGCTCGCCCAAGAGTTCACCCAAACCACTGAAGCCCACCGCCGAGCTCGCCCATGAGCTCACCTATTAGTCAAATAGGACCCCGATGGTGCGCTCTTTTTTCCTCCATCCGGTTTATCCACAAGGGTGGTTTACGGCGAGCTTTTTAACGAAGCCCATCTAGTCTAAGGTATAGTAGTAGGATGAGGCATGATAAAGGAAGCAGTGTGGGAGACCAAGAAGGGGGTAAGGAACCCTCGTCAACACCGGAAGCCACATAGGCTCGTAAGGTGCTGTCTCACACTCGCACACCTATAAATAAGACCTCTCTTGTACTATTCACACAATTCTCACATTTCACACAATCAATACAATCTTCATTGCAATATTTCTCTCACTAAACTCTCTACTCTCCCTCCCCAAGAACATAAAATCATAAGATTATTGTTTGGTAGAATTAATCCGTCGTAAAGCCACATAAACGAACACAATCAGAAAATTCTATCAACAATTTGGCGCTAGCAGGAGGGGGCAGAGACCGAATCTTCTGAAAAATTAAAAAAAATCTCAAGAACTAAAAAATTAGGGTTTGTTGAAGATTTGAAGATTTGAAGGTGTTCTTGGTAAAACTCAAGAACACTTGAAGATACACATACATCTTCATCCCTTAAACGAAGAACCCAGGTTTCTGTATAAAAACCCAAGTTTTCAGATTTCACGAAATCTGCCCGGAACAAGTTTTCAAATGCGCGCGTGCACACGAATAAACTGATTTCGGATAATTCATCATACGCGAGGCTAGAAGAAAACTTGCACAGCTCCACCTAAGCTGGACGACCACCATTCCGGCGACCTTCAGCAAGCTACCCCCTACGAAACCCAAAAATGGCTAACACTCGAGACGCCAAGGGACAGGCCTCCGCAGCTGCGGGAAGGTCTAAAGGGGGTGATCAAAACCAGGCCGAGGTGGAGACCTCACGCCAGGTGGTGGAGACCTCACAACCACCTCCCCAGAAGAGCACCGCAGCTCTGCGACCTCCGCGAGTTGCGGTGACCCAGGAAGACTTGGCCCCCGCTCTGAGGGACCTAGTCAGCAATCCTGACGAGCTCCAACGCACCATCGCGACCTTACAAAGGTTGCAGCAGCGACAGTAGGACGAGCTCACCCTGGTACCCAGGCGAGTTCCAGCTGCCGAAGCCCGGGAGCAGACCAGGCCCACTCAGGGCACCCAGACCAGAGGGGACTACAACGTACTCCCCACCGAGCAGGAGGCTAGCTCGGCACAAGCTCGCCAGCGCAGGGAGAGGACCGGCAAGGCCAAGATGGTGGAGGAGGATCCCGCTTCTTACACCGAAAGGGAGTCGGCCTACACTGGGGCATCTGGCACCCACCAATCACAAAGGAGGGAAGTCCTCCAAGGCCTCATGTGCCCGAGATACGAAGAGAATGAGCGTACGGTGGCCCCAGCTGCGTCCCACTAGGACTCCGACCAGTAGCCTTGCAGATCAGCCCACGAAAGGCTGAGGAGGCCCGCCACTGACCGACTAGGCCCCCACGGTGGACGCTAATTCCAGCCCGCCACCGAGAGGTCACCCCAGAGTAAGGCACCTTGGGGACGTGGGTCCGTGAGATGCACGACCTTTGAGCAGCCTCCGCCGGAGGTGACCCGAGTTGACGAGCTGGCCTCACTGAAAAAGGCCATCGAAATGCTACAAGCACAAGTAGCAGCCAAGTCTGGCGGACCTGACGCCACGACTCTCCCCACATCTCCATTGGCATCTGCCATCCTCCGTGCACCGGTCCAGAAGAAAATTCAATTCCCAGTGATGTCCGCATACGAAGGCGAATCGGACCCGAAAGTCCACCTGGCCAAGTATGCGGACTTCATGATTTCGGTCGGTGCCACCGACTTCACCCAGTGCCGAAACTTCCCGCTGACCCTAGGGGATCGAGCTCACCACTGGTTCTCTTCACTCGCCCCGGGGTCAATCCCCTCATTTGGCCAACTCTCACGGGAGTTCCTGGCCCACTTCTCTGGGTTCGGTTCGGTTCCTACCTTACCCAGAAGCACCGACTCGCCAACATCCACCAAGGTGAGAACAAGACTGACCAGCAATACCTGGAAAGGTTCGATAAAATCCTGCTGGAAGGTGAGCCAGTGAGTGAGGACACCAAGGTCGTCGCAGCGATGGCCGGACTCAGGAGGGGCACCGACCTGTGGAAAGAGATGCACCTCGCATGTCCCAACACTTACTGCGAATTCCGCCACAAGGCGGGGGTGTTTGTGGCTATGCAGGAGGCACTACTGAAAGAAGTTGGTACCCACGAAGAAAGGAAGCCCTAAGGGAAGAAGTCCGGAGGCACCTACAAAGCTCCCCGGAACTTAAAGGCCTTTTGGTGAGGGAGACGAGCTCAAAGAGAAGATTATTCAGGTCCTCACTGTCTCCGTTGACCACGTCTTCACTGCCGTCAAAGGCAAGGCCATGCTGGAGGAGCCAAGGCGGATCCGCCAGGACCGCATGAAGCTCAACCCCAATAAATTCTGTGCCTACCATCAGGCCATCAGCCACTTCACCAGCGAGTGCCGAGACCTCCTAAAGCAACTCTGCAAATTTTACGAGAAGGGGAAATTGGCCGAGTTCGTGAAGAAGGCCCCAGCTAGGAGACTGAGGTTCGAGAGGAGGGCTATCTCTGATGACGAGGAAGAGGAAGCGGACCAACCTGGTCCCCACAACAGACGGAGAGCACCTCCCCAACCTCAGCAAAACATGGAGCCCACCCAGGAACTCTTGGTTCTTGAGGAGGAGATCGGAGCTGCAGGAGGTCTCCAGGACAGGGGATCCTCCATATCCAGGGGAAATAGGAAGGCCAAAATCCGGGCCATAAACCAAGTCCAGGAAGGCAGCTCCGGCCCCAGGTCCATCTCACAGCTTGCTGACGAGCTAAAATTTTCTTCAGCGGACCTGGAGTGGGTACTGATGCCCCCCAACGACTCGTTGGTGATAACTGCCAACATCATGAACGTCCGAGTTCACAGGCTACTTGTGGACACCGGCGCATTCACCAACATTGTCTTCAAATCCACCTTGGATGCCTTAGGTGATTTTGAGTCGTATCTGGAACCTAGCAATGCTAGGATAGTGGGGTTCGGAGAAGCTGTAACCGTCCCCCTAGGTAGTGTTAGGTTGAGCATCCAGCTTGTATCGGCTGAGGATCCCGAAAGGAGACTGACTAGGCTCATAGATTTCCTAGTTGTCGACCAGCAGTCCTCCTACAACGGGTTCCT
This sequence comes from Prunella vulgaris, assembly GCA_026898435.1. Lineage (NCBI taxonomy): Eukaryota > Viridiplantae > Streptophyta > Magnoliopsida > Lamiales > Lamiaceae > Prunella > Prunella vulgaris. The sequence goes on along the minus strand of JAPKLY010002705.1, from coordinate 8,498 downwards.
TGGTCGTTCGTTTATTAATGAATTAAAAGTGGCGTGTTCGACCTACTACTACTGTTTAAAATTCCCAACCCCAAAAGGTGCCGGAACTATAAAAGGTGACCAAAAAAAGGCCCGAGAGTGTTTACTCTAGGTTAAAGATGGCCGGGTTAAAAAAGTGGTGACACAAGTCCACATCCTCTAAGAGGACGTACAGATTCCTGCAGACGAGCCAAACATCCTAGACGTCATCTCGGTCGAAACTGAGATGATGGAGGTAGGCAATTTTACAGAAATTAACCAAGGCACTGGACATGTGCAAGACACACAACCGACACCAATGGAGGACTTGGAAGAAACCCAAGTGTTGAGACCTGCGCAGGGGCGCAAACCTACTCCCATGGAGGTAGCTGATGAGGCCCAAGGTGGGGGACCTGCTGGAGGTCAAGAACCAACACCAATGGACGTTGACCCAACTCCCCAAGTCACCACACCATCCCAAGCTGACAGACCACCGGAGGTGTTCACAGCCGACTAGCTCGCCCAAGCTGAGAGCCAACCCGATGACCTCCAACCGCGCATAGGCAACGAGCCAGCGCAAATGTCACAAGGGGAGTGGGACGAGTTCATCAGCGACCCGAGGTGGAAAAGTCAAAAGAGAAAAGCCACCCCCTTGGAAGAGTTGATAGCACTCCCTGTGGACCCAAAAAAGGACATAGAACTTTTCATCGGTTCTGAGTTACCTGAACCGTACCGGTCGAGGATGGAGCTGTTCTTGATGACCAACCTTAATGTGTTTGCCTGGTCTCACGAAGACATGACGGGAATCCCGTTGGAACATGCTTGCCACAGACTTAACATAGACCCGACGAGGAGACCTGTACCACAAAAGCGGAGGAAGTATGGACCAGATAAGTACGCAGCTCTAACAGTTGATGTGGAGAAGTTGTTAGACAACAAGCTCATCAAGGAAGCTTTGTGTCCGCAGTGGGTCGCGAACCCCTTCCTGGTAAAGAAACACAATGGGACGTGGAGACTCTGCATTGACTTCACGGACCTGAACAAAGCATGCCCGAAGGACAACTTCCCACTACCTCACATTGACCAGCTGGTGGACAGCACCGCAGGCCATGAGATGATGACATTCATGGATGCTTTTGCGGGCTATCACCAGATAGCTCTACACCCAGATGACCAGGAACACACGGCGTTCTACACTAACAAGAACATGTATTGCAGGGAAACGATGCCGTTCGGGCTCATCAACGCCGGAGCTACCTACCAAAGATTGGTGAACAAAATGTTTGACCAACACATTGGCGAATCCATGGAGGTGTACGTGGACGACATAGTTGTTAAGAGTTTGAGAAAGGAGGACCACCTAGACCACCTGAAATAGACCTTCGACATACTGCGCCACTACAACATGATGTTGAACCCCAAAAAGACCAGCTTCGGTGTGCACTCTGGGAAGTTCCTGGGGCACCTAGTTAGCCAGCGTGGAATTGAGGTCAACCCAACACAGGTCCAATGCATAATCTAGATGGGTATACCTGATTCCGTCCAAAAAATTCAAAGACTGACTGGGTGCATGGCAGCCCTGAACAGATTCATCTCCAGGTCTGGCGACCGAAATTGCCCATTTTTCGAGG
>JAPKLY010002704.1:0-22860 GCA_026898435.1 Prunella vulgaris | reverse complement strand
AATTAATACTTAAGGAAATACTATTCTTAAAGGACTAATACTATAACCTCAACAATAATATTATTCTCCTCAACTCTCTAATAAAATTTGAAACTTAACACTACTTAGTGGTCCAAACAATACTAATTGGGACAACTAATACTAAGCAATTAATTAAGAAATACTAAAACTTAGCAACTTAAAGGACTAAACCTTGCTCACACTCAAACTCACGACTAAAACAAAAAAATAATTAAATGACTAAAAGTTGCTGCCTATGTGGGGTGTTACAATCACATATGTCGGACACCCCAAATCCTTATGTGTCTCAAACTAGGCTTACGCCCGGTCCACAATTCTGGGAAGTTTTAGGAACCGATTTGGATGGCACCAAGTTTAGAATGTGAGCCGTTGTTTCCAAGGCATAGCCCCAAAACGACTTGGGTAACTCCGAATAACTCATCATGGATCTGATCATTTCTAAAAGAGTTCTATTTCTTCGTTCCGCAACCCCATTTTGTTGAGGGGTACCGGGTGCGGTTAATTGGGATACAATCCCTTCACTTAACAAATAGGTAAAAAATTCATTGCTGAGGTATTCGCCCTCACGATCCGATCGTAGAAACTTGATACTCTTTCCCCTATGCTTCTCGGCCTTGGCTTTGAACTCTTTTAATTTATCAAAGATTTCCGATTTGTGCCGCAAAAGGTAAACGTACCCATATCTTGAGTAATCATCCATAAAAGTTACGAAATACTCAAAACTTCCTCTAGCTTGAACCGAGATTGGCCTACATACGTCAGTATGAACGATTTCTATCACTTCACTAGCTCTATTCCCCTTGGCCCCGAAGGCCCTCTTGGTCATTTTCCCCTCTAAACAAGATTCACATGTTGGAAAAGGCTCAACATGGAGAGACTCCAATGAGCCGTCCGCCACCAACCTTTAAATTCTCTTTAGATTAATATGACTAAGTCTTAGACGCCATAGAAGTGTTTCGTTCATTGTTGAAGAAAATTTTCTTTTCTTAGAAACAATCGATGTGTTATAAGAAGCGTTTTGTGTGTGGTGTGCACTTTTAATAGTATAAAGATTATTCACTGATTAGCGTTTAAGTATGCATGTATTTTACCTATTTTGTGTACTATAATGTATTGTTTAGCGTATTTATATATAATTTCACACTTTCTAATTAGTTATAAGTATTTATGTTTTCTATTTAAATAAGAAGCATATGTATAATTCAACCTAACCATTATGTCTATTGTATATTGTTGAGGTCTTAAGTGGAGTTATATTTATCCAAATTTTATGATATTGAACACCTAAGACAATGTACTAAATGCTTAAGACACTTTAGTGATCCAATTTTACAAGTTTGGATTGTATTTGTACTCAAAAGTGAAGACTCCATTTCTGTCCAATGTTTGGACTCAAAACACATTTTCGTATTTGCACAATATCTGGAGCCTCACTAAACCAATTGAACCAATTCCATTTGTATTTGATCACTAATTCGTTGCTCTACAACTTGTCTTCAGGGCTCAAGTGTCAAAAGTTCCGGCTTCAATGGTCAAAATGACAATCAATGCAAGGGCTTCAGAATCCCGCCATCTCAGTACACATGTTGGAAAATAATTCACCATAATTCACACAAAAGTCCAATTTACACAAGACCAAAGTCATTGGTTAGCCAAGAAATTCATCAAGACACAATAAAAATATTAAAGGCGTTGATTTTGTGAAAGCTGAGATATCTGCTTTTCAAGAGACCACCATAAATTAGCGGAGAAAAACAATCCAGTTTTACCAACTCCACTATTTTGGTCATAACTCACAATCTAGAGATCTTACTTTTGAGATCTTAGACTCCTTGGAAAGCTAATCCAACGGTATACAACTTTCATTTAGAAGTCAAGATGAAATTCAGACAGCACGGGCAATTAAATTACTGATCTTTACAGGTCACGTGAATTGGTTGCTAAAGTCTCCATGATTCACTATTTGGAGGCCTATATAAAGAGCCCTTTAGCAACCCTTGAAGGCATCCCATTTTCCTTGTAATCCTTCTATCTTAGTCTAGTATCTCTCTTAGAAATATGAGTTCTTATTGTATTAGTATGAGTAGCTAAATATTTTACTAGAGTTAGGGATGAAGTTTTAGTAAAGTATTAGTAATGTTCTTGGTTATTCAATAAAGATTTTTAAAGTTTCAATCCTTTAGTCATTTGAAGAGTTTTTAAGAGAGGTTTTGATGTGTCATTACTTTGATTTGTTTTAGACTTATTGGCACAACAAATGCTTAGTTTTACACATCAACTATTGATTTTATAAACTTGTTCGAATTTCTAAAGGTACTTTTCAAAGGTATTATATGTGCTCAAAGTTATATCTTCCGATTGAAATCACTTGATTGTTAGATTTCGATTGAGTTATCAAAGATAACCAAGATCATAACTCTACTATTTTTATCTAAAGTGGAATCCCGAAGCTCTAGTATTTTGTTACTTTATTTAAACCTCTCAACTAGATAATATTTTTTTCTTCCAAATCTCCCTGTGGTTCGACACTCGGTCTCCCGAGAAATTTTATTACTTGAAATCAACCTACACTTGGGTACGTAACTCTCAAGGAGCTATCATTCACTAATGTTCCCGAACAGATGAACTCATCGTTTCAAAAAATAACAACCATATTATTAAAAGTAACTGAGTATCCATCAACGTACAATTTAGAAACCGAAATTAAATTCTTCCTAAAACTGGGAACATAAAGAATATCCTTTAATACTAAAACTCTATCTTCAAAAAAAAGGTGCACGTCTCCCACTGCGACAGCTGCTACCCTCGTAGCATCGCCCAATGTGATGAGGATCTCATTCGCACTAAGTTGTCGGGTTTTCCAGAACCCCTGTAAAGTGAAACATACATGATCAGTGGCTCCCGTATCCACTACCCACGAATGGGAAGCATACACCGCTAAACAAGTTTCAACAACAAGTGCATGAGAATTACCTTTCTTCCAGGCCTTCTTTGGCTTGGGACTGGCCGTCCTCCAATGTCCTTTCTCACCGCAGTTGAAATACTTTCCTTTGGTAGCTTTCTTGACCCCTCCCTCATTTGTCACCTTACTTTAGCTTGGTTCGGTGCGGAAGAAGTCGGACCGCTTGCCACCAAGACTTGAGTTTTGTGTCCCATGAGTGTCTCCGCTGATACCAAATCTTGCAAGAGTTGTGCCAACGTGAACTCCTGATTATTCATCATATAGTTCAACTGGAACTGCTCAAAGCTTTTCGGTAGAGAATGTAGAACGAAATTAACTTGCGTTTCTGCATCATATTCCGCTCCAAGTACTTCTTACTTGTTGAGGTAGCCCATCATTTTGAGAACGTGATCCCTTACGGGCATTCCCTCCACCATTTTCAGCGATAACATATCTAGCATGGTGATTTGCCTAGCCGTACCATTCTGATGAGCGAACATCTCTTTTAGGTTTAGCATCATATCAGAAGCGGATTCCATGCCCTGGTGTTGGTGTTGCAGCACATCTGACATTGAAGCCAAGATGGTACACCTAGCCATTTCATCGGATTTCATCCACTCCCTATGATATTCCCTTTCGGCAACATCAGCATCATCCGTAGGAGTAGGGGGCTTTGGGGTGTCAAGAATCCTTTTGTGTTGTTGTGCGGTTAGGATAATAAATAAGTGACGTTTCCAATCAACATAGTTTTAACCTTCCAATTTGTTATCTTTAAGTATCGTAAACAGTGGATTAAAAGGAGGCGGCATGCTAAACTGAAATAAAATATACATTGCATCAATACATATATCGATTCGCAAAGATTATCATAAAATTTCGATTATGCTTTGTATAAAATCTCAAAAAAATACATAGCATAAATCGGTCGACATCTTAAAACAGTTCACATAAGCCACGATGAGTGTGGATGTTTATGCAAACACATTTAAGCAAGTTACAAACAAGAACTGTTACAAACTTTTAATTTCAAAAAATTAATAGTCGGCTCCCACTTGACCATATAAAATCGGTAGGGACTCCGATGGGGAGTAATAAAATGCCAATTTTATACCTAAGTATTAACCATGATTAAATACAGAATTATCACTTCGTTTTGAGCAAACCACTCGATGGGAGGGTCAATACCGCCACTAATAATAATCCACAATCATCCTTTTGAGAATTTGTTCATGTGAACTTGTCTGTTGGCCTATCCGATAGGGAGAAAGGCGTTTGCAGATGCGTAGCCAAAAGACTTCACAAATAAATAAATCATGGAGGCCAGATAATTCAATTTTATTATCTAGAATAAAATACAAAATTATATTTAAAACATACTTAGTAATTTTTGGAGTTGAGATTTTTCATCACGATATTCATGCAATAATATTATTTAATCAAATTAAATAAATAAAACATGCATCAAAACAAATTAAACAAATTGGCACATTATATCCAATTGTCATGGTTTAATTTCTCGTTTTGACTACGAGATATCGTAATCATCGTTCGTCTTCAAGCTTCATCGTCCGTCTCGATTAAGCTCCCACTCGACCGCAACAAAATTTCACCAACTTTATCTCCGAGCCTTAAAATCTCCGTTCTTCGTCTTCGATATCGGTTACAATTTATTTATAAAATAAATAAATAAACCTATCGTCTAGACTAGTCTATTACATAAAAACATCCTAGTCTACCCGTGGATTTTCTCACTGGAAAAATGATCCGAATGAATCGGATTTTAAAACCGCATCATCATACATGCATGCATAAAAAATATTAAATACCATGACAATTGGATACCTGCAAAAAAGATCTAGCAATTCTACTATCCAATTTTAAAATTTAATATGAAACACTTAAATTACAATTTAATGTATAGAGCCCGAAACCGGCTCTGATACCAGTTGTTGGGGAATTAAACGCGGATCTATTCGGGATTTACGCTAAATACAAATTTAAGCCTACAATTAACATAATGATTTAAACATAATTAAATCAAATAATTGTATACCCAACAACAGGCTTTGCATGCAAAATAGATGAACAAATAATATCACGTAAAGCCCTAAACATGCGGAACTAAGGGATTTAGTGAATTATACCTCTTGGAGAAAAGACAGTTTCTGATACAAAAGGCGTCCTTTGTTCCCTTGGTGAAAGGCACTTTCTGAGATAAAATACGTCTTCTTGAGATGCCTTAGAGCTGAGTAGTATTGATTGTGATCAAACTAAAGGCGTCCTTCTTGAGACCCTCAACTTGACAAACCCTAAAGCCTCCTCAAGTATTCTCTTGTCCTTATTCGTACACCCGGTGGGAGGCCACACGAATAATTACAACATAAGGAAAGAAAAATATTTGTTCCCCAAGAGACAGGTAATTTTCGAAAATTACCTCTCCAAAATTAAAGTGTATGAAGTCTTGTATCATCTCATATTTATAATGAGTATACAAGATCTTGAATATCTTGAATATCTAATATTTCAAATCTTGATTATCATGAATATCAAATATTCTAATCTTGATAATCATGAATACTAAATATTCAATTCTTGATATTTTTCTCTTCAAGATTTTCGAAAAAATACAATATATATTTAATTCCATGAGATCTTGATTTAATTAGATATTCTTGTATTCAAGATACATATATATTTTTCATAAAATCTCTCATTAATTATATATATATAAATTTAAAAAAAACACTTTTTGGGCCCAAAATTAATTCTTTTATTTTAATCACCTTATTCATTGTTGGACATTTAATTGGGCTACTTGAGGGGCCTTTAGGAGAATTAAGATTGGACCTCCTAATGGGCCTTGAATTCTAACATTGAGCCCAATGTCATTCAACCCATTAACATTAATCACACTCCACTATAGGATTAATGTTGCACTATCCATCCTAACCCATATTATAATCATATGACTGCCGGTCATTATTTCCCGTGTTTAAGATTCTCTTGTCCGTTAATTAATCAAACAACTGAAAGCTTTAATTTAACATCTTAACCTTAGAGTAAGGACAACTCTTCTTTATCATCATACTGGAAACAAATTCCACTTGCAAGATTTAGTATGACGAACGTTTAGAGCCCACCAAGGGGACTAATCATGCAAGACTTTCCAAGCACACGTTCCTCTGTATTAAATCTTAGCAACTGTCATGTTCTCAATGGTGTCACCCAAGATGCAAAGTATTGAGTCTTATTGACTCTCTACCCATAACAAAATAAAGTGCCACACACGGATCACACACAGTCCTATTTAAGGGACAGAGGTTTAGAAATAAATGACCACTGAGGTCTAATTCTTCATCCCATAAATCAGTACGGAAGAATTACCTCTCTGTAGGTCCTCTTCAATGCATCATCATGCACTAGTGCAATCCCTTGGTCAAGATAAGCCAATCTGGGATCTACACATCAACCGTTTACCAATGGGGTGTTCAAATTCCATCTAGGTTGTGAATTTAGTACTTGTTATAAGAAACTGATAATGTGATCTTGCTGTGAGTTATCCGGGGATCACCACATTTATCTATAGTGTAACTTGAACTATTATATGAACGGATTGCAATAAATAAATAACATTTATATTTATCTAAAGTACAGTGATAAAAGATTTATTTCAGATAAAACTCAAAGATTCAGTTTAGTTAAACAAAGTAAAAGCATTCTTTCTAGTATAACCGTAACCGAACACTACCCACGTGAATCTTGTATAATCATCCACAACCACCAGTGTGTACTTCCTTCTGCTGAAGCTCAGAGGAGAGACTGGTCCAAACAGATCCATATGAAGCAGCTGGAGTGCCTTTGTTGTTGAAGTACTTTGCACATCCTTGAATGAGGCCTTTGTCTGCTTCCCTTTCTGACAAGCATTACACTTCTCACCAGATGCAAACACCTCATTTGGTAGTCCTCTGACTAGACCGTTCCTTGCAACCTTGTTGAGAGTCTTGAAGTTTATATGACCTAATCTCTTATGCTAGAGCCAGCTGACCTCAGAGGAGCTTTTAGCAACCAAGCACGAGTCAGCTGGGCAACTTGCAAAATCTGCAAGATACATTTTACCTCTTCTGAGGCCAGTTAGTAGCACCTGTTCATTTGTATTATTAACAACAAGATAAGAGTTTTTAGAGAATCTTACTGAGTATCTCTTGTTGTTGGTCCCAAAGGCAGGTTTTGAGGAAAGAAACACTAAGTCAAGTCTAGAAGGGGGGGTTGAATAGACTTGATAGGTTTCAAAACCTTTTTCCAAATTGGCTTAATTTTAAAAACAGCAGACTACTTGAGATAGTCTGGTTTTGAAAATTGTGCGCTGTGTATTTTGAGTGCGGAAACATTTTTGTGAAAACCTTTGTTAGCTATTTGTGCACAGATAAAGAACAGAATAAAAAGAGCACGAGACACAGGAATTTATAGTGGTTCGGACAAAAGGTCCTACTCCACTCTCCACAATCCAACTGGACTTGTGGGTCTCTCCACTATCTTTCTCACTCACTCACTTACTCACTTTGAGAGTACTACTCTCTTACAATAGTCTTATGCAAAAAGCAATCGACTTCTAGCTGCTTCTATAAAGCTTATAATGGTTTAATATTGAGTAAAGGTTTTTAAGCACGAGTGAAGATTTTGATAGAGTTTTGGCAAGCTTAAACGCGTGTAGAACCATACTTGAAATCTTCACTTGAACTCATATTTATTGGATCAAGTCAACTAGCCGTTGGAAGGACTAGAGATCTGAAATCCCATAAATTAGGAATCAATCAATCCTTGAGATTGATTGAATCTCCTTCTTGATTCCCGGAAATCTTCGCGAACCTCCAATCAATCAAGTTTGTCCCCTTGATTGATTGACTTTCTATTCTGGGAATCTTCTCGTTTGTCGCAAGTCAACCCTTGTGTGATTCCGTAGAATCTGGGCATAGCACAAGACTTCAGCTGATGTATCGGTCTGCTGATACTTGGACCTTAGTTGATGTGCAACTCTGCTGGTGCACCTTAGCTGGTATCTTGAACTTGGTCTAGAATAAGATCCTTGGTCCTTGTCTTGTCTGCGACGTGCTCAGCTGATCTTCTGATATTAGCTGATCTCCTGGCATCAGCTGATCTTCATACATCAGCTGATCTTCTGGCATCAGCTGATCTTCAGACATCAGCTGATCTTCCTGCGTCAGCTGATCTTCTGGCGTCAGCTGATCTTCACACATCAGCTGATCTAACTTCTATGATGTTCCACTCTTGAAACTCCAGTGTCAGCTGCTCAGGTCTTCTGTCTTCTAGGATCGGCTAAGTTCTCAAGGCCTTAGCTGGTCTTCTTCTCTATGAAAGCTTCGGATCTTCTAAGCAACAAGGTTGATTCCCCCTTACTAAAACCTATCTAATCCTAACAACTCATCAGCTGACTAACAGGTTCAGTTGGTCCTATTACAAGCTGATTGGTTTATCATATCATCAAAACATCTAACAAGAATATCCTAACAAACTCCCCCTTTTTGATGATATCAAAACCAACTCAGCTGATCTCAAAAGATAAACAAATTTAATCAAGATCAAATAGGACAGAGAAGAAGATCTTTAGATAAGATCTCTTAGATAGAAAAATAAAAGCAATTGACAATAAGAAGTTGTCTGGAATATAAACTTCATTAATCAAAGAAGAGAAGTTACAAAATATCAGAAACCTACCCGCAGTTGACTCAGCTGGACTATTACACCAATGATTTTCTGAGACTGATAGGTACCTGCATCCAGTCTAGGAATTTCTTCTCAATGGCTTTCAGGGTGGGCACTGAAGTATCAGGGAGAGTAGAGAGAAAGCGCGTCACCATGTCCATCAAGATCCTTTGGACTTCTCCCCAGTCGAGGTTTCCACTGGCATCAGTAGGAGTAGGAAACAATTCAAGCTCGGGAAGTTCAGGCTGGGCACTGAGCTTGACCATGACTTCAGTGATGAACTTGAAGAAGATTGGATAGTTCTCCTTTAACCAATCTCTGGACTCCCTGTTCTTCTCTTCAGCAGATCTGGCATCTTCTCCTCTGAGCACATAAAACTGGATGAATGCACGAGCTTTGATGGTTCTCTAGAGTGAGATCATGTCTTCTTTCATGTCTGGAGTGAAGATCTCAATGGATCCATCAATCAGAGGCTCGTCTATTCCAGGAATAAACTTACCCTTGAGTCTGCTCTGGGGCACTGCTCTTCCTTCTTTCTTCATCCTCCTCTGATATCGTCTCTCCAGTTGATCGTTCATCTCCCTTTCATGTCTCTTGTTTCTCTCCTCTGGAGTCTCCTTCTCAGACATCTGCAGCTCCCTGGCCAACTTCTCATCAAGCTCAGCGTTCAGGATACGCTTTTGCTTTTCCCTTGCATGCTCTTCTTCTTCTTTCCTCTGTAGTGCTTCTGCCATCTTCTGATCTCTCATCTGTTGTGCCCTCTGCTGAGCCAGATTTCGAGTATTAACATACTCTTCAACGTTCTGGATCCTGACAGACAAAACTCCATTATTCTCCACTAGCAGAGCCTTCAGGGAGGCCATCTCAGCCTTAAGAGAGACAGTCTCTGCTTGCAAGGCAAGAATGTCAGCTGAGTTCTTCTCTTCCCCCTTTTTGATATCATCAATGACAGATGAAGAGGGAAGTGAAGTGGGAAGCTTCGCTACAACAGCTTTAAGGTCCTCTTGACCATCTTTGCATTCAGGAACTTCTTTCTCCAGAGTAGCAGTCAGTAACCTGATCTTATCAGTTTCAGCAGAAAAGGAAGCATTCACATCATCAATAAATGCCTTGGCTGTTTGCTCTATCCTCTTTCGTGAGAAAAAGAGCTCCTTCCTTGTAACATACAGGCCGTCTTCAAGAGCATCCCGCAACTTGTTTCTGTGGTCCAACAGAACGTGATGGACATGCTGCTCAATAAGAGAGGGATCAACAGACTTGGCCGCCAGCAGAGTGGCCTTGACCTCCCTAATATGATCATCAAAATACTCTTTCACTAAATTTTAAAATATCAGGAGTCACCTGGTCAACATGAGATATGGAGAAGTCCTCTGCTGGAGGGATGAACTCATAAGCCACCATTTCTGGGCAATCCAGGGCTACTCCATCCTTGAGCAGCAGAGCCCTAGCCACCTTACGAAGACCTTCTAGAGAGGTCAGCTGGGATGGTGCTTTAACCTCCAAAGAATCCATCAAAATCTCTTCCCATTCAGTGAAGGCAGCTTCACCCATCTCCTTTATTAGTTCCAGGAAGAAGGTAACTGGACCCTCTCTTGCCTAAGCCCAGGCGAGGCCATCGGCTAGAATGTCTTGATAAGCTGGATAGGGGTTGAGCTTTGGGATGTATAGGGCAATGTGGGCTAGGGTAGTGATGATCATCCCTCGTTCAAGAGGCCCTTTTGAACGATGGTGAGATAAACTAGCTTGTTGGGCCATTTCAGTGGGGGAGTTGGGAGTTTCTAGGTTAATATGTTCAGGGTGGGAAGGTTCGGGATCAGCTGAAAGCTCACCAAAGGCAACAACCTCCTCTGATTCATTGGCAGCTGGGGGTGTGGAGTGTGTAGAAGTTTGGGATTTTGGGGATTCATGGGTTGATGGGGAATGTGAGAGAGTATGTGGGGGATCAGATGAGGGAGAGGGTTGGGCTGACCTGATGGGTTCGGCAGCAATGGGTGTGTCTGCTGATGGTGCCTCTTCAGAGGACTGAACTACCTCAATCTCAACAACCGATGGCTCTGCTGACTCCTCCTCGTCTGACACCTCCTCTTCTCCATCAGAATCCGAGGCAATCTTCTCATCCGAACCAGTCCCCTCGACTGACTCCTCCTCTGCTGACTCCTCTTCTGCATCAGAGGGCTCATCAACCAGCAAAGTGGCTTTTGCAGCTGATGAAGTAGCAGCTGGAGACTTCTTCTTCAAACTGCTCAAAGGAGCAGTATCATCCTCATCATCTGAGTCAAAGGACAGCTTCCTTTGAACTGGGGTAATGTCCCTCTTGGACTTCTTACGCTGCTCACTCTTACCAGCAGGCTTTGAAGCCTTCCTCTTCTACTTCCTACCAGTGCCAGCAGAAGGGCCTAGAGCAGCTGGTGCTGGATCAACTGCTGAATCTGAATCAGCAACTCCAATGACCTCCAGATTACTTCCCCTAAGGAACTTTGTATGATTGTATCCAACAATTCACTCCTTATCCCATTTGTGCTCTGGCATCAGATGTCCCAAGATTATGGTAATCTTGGTGGCCATTGAGCATTTGGACTTCAGACTGTACATCTGCTGACCTTTCACAACCTCAGCAACACATCTCTTGGACTCCTACTCTAAGCGAAACCACAGCAGACTCACCCAATCTGCTGGTGCTCCATCAAGAATTGTACGAGCCACACACATGCGAAGTTTGGTCAAAGCATCTAAACTCCCCTGCTCAGCAAGAATGACCTTGTTCACAACATCCATAAAAAACCGATACCTTCTTCTCAGCATATTTTTCTTCAATTTTGAGGTCTTGTTTCTCTGACTACTTCTCGCCATCATCTGGAAAGTGATCAGATGTTCCGATTCCTTGTAGGTGTGGGGAAGAACACCAGTGGATGAAAGCCCAAAGATATCAGCAGCAACATCTTTGGATAAAACTATTGGCACACTATCCACAAGGGATCCAATAAAGTTAGCGCTGAACTGTGCCTTAAGCAGGAAATGAAAAACATAGTAGTTCAGGGTCTTGTTGTGTGGATGAGTCATTGATGAATATCGAGAATCTCCCTAATCTCTGGAACCCGCGTTGTCTCAAAATCAACACACATCTCAGCATACATATTTTCGAGTCTTCTTCTTGGCTTCGTTCTCCATGGCTTCAACACAGATTTTAGAAGAACAGAGAAAAATATGTAGGTAATATAATAGAGAAGATAGAGGGATTTTGGAGCAGAAAGGTTTTTAGAGAGGGGTTTAAGGGTATATATACCAATCTAGAGCATGAGCAGTTTTCCAAAATTAAAAACCGATCACAAGATTGTGGGTGAATCGTGGATGGGTATATTGCATCACATAGATCAATGATCCATATTAAGAGACCTTTGAAATAATTTAGAGTTGATGCGTAGGTGTCAGGTTTTGAAAAGGTGATTGGCCGCCTAAAAATTCTGCCTTTTTGTAAAAAGGTAATGATTAAAAATTTTTGAGAGATAAATGAGCGGTGAGAAATTAATTACCACTGACACCAAATTTTGGAAAAAAAATAATAAATCCCCAAATTTTTGAAAGTGAAAAGATTTAATTTGCCAATTTTCTAAAAACAATTTTAGAAAAGAGGGATTTATCAGTTTTCGGAAAAGATTTTTAATTTTTCAAAATAATAATTTAAAAAAAAACATAAAGGATTATACTTATCAAATAGCTGACGTGGAAAAATCTACTGATAAGAATAATCCTCTTTAAAATCTTTTTTGCTCATCTGGGTCTTCTATGTCAGCTGACATGGATCAGCTGAGGTAAGTCGGCCTTGTCTGACTTTCATGACTTATACCTGGATCAAGTTAGAGAAAACAATATAGGAAGAACACGAAAGAATTAAAGAGACATACCAGATCAGCTGATGTAGGGATCAGGTGACTACCTCAGTAGATTCCCCCTCAGCTGATTACCAGCTGACTACCTAGGAAACCTTTTTTTCCCTTTCTAAAGAACTGCTCCTCCATCTACCATTCCTAACTCTGCTACTAATTCTCTGAATCTTACCACTGCTAAAGGTTTCGTAGGAACATCTGCTCTCTGCTTCTCTGTGTGAATCTTCTCCATCCTGATGTCTCCCTTCTCAGCATGATCTCTAAGAAAATGATGTCTTATGTCCACATGCTTACATCTGGTATGGAGAACTGGATTCTGAGTAATGGCTATTGCACTTGTGCTATCACAAAAGATAGGTATCTCTTCTGTGATCACGTGATAGTCCCTCAGTTGTTGTCTGATCTAGAGCAGCTGAGAGCAGCAGCTACCAGCAGCCATGTACTCTGCCTCTGTTGTGGAAGTAGCTACTGAGGTCTGCTTCTTGGAGAACCAAGATATCAGCTTACTTCCCAGAATCTGACATGTGTCTGAAGTTGATTTCCTATCAATTTTGCACCATCCATGGTCAGAATCTGAATACCCACTCAGCTGAAAATTGTCATCAGATGGGTACCAGAGGCCTAGATTGTAAGTACCCTTCAAATACTTCACAATCTTCTTTGCTGCTTCCAGATGAGATTTCTTAGGATTTGCCTGAAACCTTGAACAAACCCCTACTGCAGAGCTAATATCAGGTCTACTGGCAGTGAGATACAGCAGAGAACAAATAAGTCCTCTGTAGTGTGTCTAATCCACTTTCTCACCAGCGTCAACTGGATCCATGCAAAAGTTTGCCATCATTGGAATCTTAGCCTCTCTGCTGCTACTGACTCCAAACTTCTCTATCAAGTTCTTGGCATACTTAGCTTGTCTTATGAAGGTTCCATTGGACGTCTGCTTCACCTGAAGTCCAAGGAAGTAGGTTATCTCCCCCATCATGGACATCTCAAACTTGCTTGTCATTAGCTTACAGAACTGATCACACATCTGCTTGTTGGGGGAGCCAAAGATGATATCACCCACATAGATCTGCACCAAGAGAATATTATCTCCATCTTCTTTTCTGAACAAGGTCTTGTCTATCTTTCCTTTGCTGAATCCGCTGTCCAATAGGAACTGTGATAGAGTATCATACCATGCCCTAGGTGCTTGCTTGAGTCCATATAAAGCTTTCTGCAACCTATAGACCTTGTTCCAAACTTCAAATCCTGGTGGCTGTTCCACATATACTTCTTCTGACAGGATTCCATTCAGAAAAGCTGATTTGACATCCATCTGATATACCTTGAACCCTTTGAAAACAGCATAGGCCAGAAACAATCTGATGGCTTCTAGTCTAGCCACAGGAGCAAATGTCTCATCATAGTCAATCCCCTCTGACTGTGAATACCCCTGGGCTACTAGCCTTGCCTTGTTACTCACCACAACATCGTTTTCATCCTTCTTGTTCTTGAAGACCCACTTAGTGCCTATGACCTTATGATGTTTGGGCCTCTCCACTAGAGTCCAAACTTCTTGTCTTGAAAACTGGTTTAGCTCCTCTTTCATAGCTACAATCCAATTTGGATCTTCAAGAGCTTCCTGGATATTCTTGGGTTCTATCAGAGACACATAACAGCTGAATTGAGCACCCAAGTTTAGTTTTCTTCTGGTCTGAACACCTATACTTAGATCTCCTAAGATCTGCTCAGCTGGGAAGTCAGACAACTTCTTTTTACCCCTCTGAGGTGCCATGGTCTGCTCCTCTTGGGTTTTGTCTGATATTCCCCCTTGGTTGGAGTCAGGAGTCATTGTCCCATCATCTGGTGTTGATGAGGGCTTATCAGCTGATTTGGGCTCATCATCTGAATCTGAGTCTAATTCAATCCTAGGTACCACTACCTTAATCAGACCTGGCTTGTCTGACAGATTCAGTTGATCCACCTCTTCTGCTAGCTTCTCCTTGCTGTTCAGGATAGTCTTTCAGGATGGATCAGCAGACTTCGTTCTTCAGCTTCAGTACAGACAGTCTTTAGCAGAACTGACTCTGACTTCATCAGGATGGATTGCACATCAAACTTCAGTAAATTGGGTCAACTCCAATATTCTTCAGTCTTCAGCATGGTCCTCCTGTACTGAATTACTAACCTAACTATCCTGAATTATTTTATCCTGAACAACTATACTTAGGCAAATTCATCAGGGGTTTTGGGATCTAATCAAAACACTCAGATTGTCCCAACAATTTCCCCCTTTTTGATGATGCCAAAATCCTTAAGCAAATTCCTATTCATCTATACAATCAACTGACTTAGTCAGTGAGAACAACTCAGTACCACCTGACAAACTAGGTACTTAGTCTATAAGATGAAAACAAGGAATGGGTTAGTACAGTTCTTGATAAGGATTCAGAAAAGTAGATTCAGGAGTCAACAAGAAGTTGTACTCAGGAAAAATAAATAACTTCATTGATTGATAAGAAAATACAAGTATCCTGAAGCTATTACAAAATTTCTGAACAACTAGCTCCTGATCTAGTCTTCATCCTTATTCCAAGCAGTCAGTGGAATCTCGTACATCTCCAATACCCGGTTCAGGACCTGCTTCATCCTGTTCCGATCAGCAATGGCCCCGGCAGCTCATCCTACCCTGACGACTTCTTCAGATATTACTTTCCGGTCCAGTTGCTTGGAGTTCCTAAAGAGTTGAGGAGGGTACTTGATGAATTCCGGAGGAGCGATCTCGACACCTTCAATGTCAGCATGTCTGATGATATCAGCCCAGAGATCAGGATGCTCCTGTGCCATCTAGTGATGGAGTATGACGTCTTTTTCTTCAGTTAGATCGTCCCATAGCCCCACCACATAGAATAGGTAGGCCCACCTATTCCGGATCGGAATCCACACCTCCAAGAGCTCTATCGGAATGAAGTCTTCCACAAACTTCAGAGGAGGGCTTTGATCTGAACTGACCACCAAATTCCTCTGAGTCTTCATCCGAGATCCAGAAGTCACAGACTTTTTCTTCTGAACCTGCGAAGTCAGATACTCATTGGATTCTTTCAAGCTTTGGATCTGACTGAGGAGCGAAATCTCCTTCATCTTTGCTATCTTTTCAGCTTCAGTCATCACCATTTTCTTCTGAGTGGTCAGCCCAGTTTGTATTTGCTCCTCCATTTCCTTGTACAAAGGTTCCAGAGCGGGGTCCTCAGACGACCTCAATCTTTTCAGCTCTGAACATTCAGCAGCTTCGATGGCAGCGATGGACCTTGTCCTCTTTCTTTCCGCCGCTATCAGTTCAGGGGGGAAGTTTTTCTTCTTTGCTTTACCAGTAATGGCAATCTACTTCTTCCATTCTTCCCCCTTTTTGGCATCATCGTCATTTATCCGTTTGACAACTTCATCCACTGACTCCGCCAATAGTGTAAACTGACCATCCATCTCAGTCTGCTTTCCCTGCAATTGTCCAATCTGCATGGCCATCCCTCTCAGGCCAACACTTAGCTTGTCGACGGCTGAATTGTGCTCAGCTTTTAGCCGTCCTTCAAAGCTCATCATCCAATTGTTCAGGGCAGTGTCAATTGCATCCTTCTCCTGTTCAGACATTTCATTCAGCAGTTCCTCTTTCAGTTCAGCTTTCAGTTTGGCCAACTTTTCATCAACCAGTTGATCAACTTTTTCAGACAATTGTTGATCAAGAAAAGTGGCAAGCTTAGTCTGCTGCTGAGTCTGTACATCTGAGACCATCTGATTGCAGCTTTGTATGACACTTTTAGCTTGCTCGGAGATAGCAGTAAGGTCCACTGAATGTTGTGTTCTGACTTCTCCAAGAAGATCGATTGCAGCATGCATATCAGTGGCCATATCATTTAGGTCAGGGTCCAGGTTGTTCACTTTCTTGTTCAGAGTCTCAGAATTTGTACCAACCCTACTTGCTTTTAGCTCAATGAGAATCACCCTCCTGTGCAGATTACCAAGAGCTCGTGAGGAATTCTGAAGATATAGAGATTCGGGTGAGGTCCATTTTCCTCTGACTCGGACCATGCCTGGTGGACCCTCTCCTGAAGCCTCCGCAATCCCGGGTCCCAGGATTGCTTCATCGGCCGGTGCACTGACTCCCTCAGTGCCACCTTGCTGATCATCATCAGCAATCTCCACAAACTCCAACTCAGTTTCCTTCTCCCCTTCCTGCTCTCCCTCAGCTTTCTGAATCTCAGGCTCAGGATAAGTTCGGCGGACTGTTTTGATAAAATCCACCATCTTAATCAATTGATGTAGAGAGTTCACACCAAAATGATCAAAGAGGGCAGCTTCTAACTCTGCAATGCAGTCCCATCCTCTGGACTCTCCTAGCTGACTGAGCTCAGACCATGTAGCATTTCTGATCATGGCAAAAGTGCAGAGTTGCACCACTGCCTCCTTCTGAGCTTCAGAGAGGTCAGGAAACCTTCTCTCCACCATTTCAGCTGCCTCTCCCCTTGCTACAATCTCAAAATCTGATAGGTCGTTCATGTCAGGCGCAGGGAACGGCCATGGGGCTTCTTCCTGAACTGGTTCAGCAGCCTCCTGCTCATCTCCTCCTTCCTGAGCAGGTTCCCCCTCATCCTTCTTCACACTCTGATAGGTTGAGGTAATGTTGAGAATCAGTTGATCAGGATCAGGTGATGTAACATCTGAAACAGATGTAATGGGAGTAATTTCAAGAGCGGCCTGAGCCGGTTCCCTCTCCGGAGTTGCATGCTGAACAACTTCTTCAGCATCTCTCTCATCCACAAGCTTTTTCTCTCACTTTTCCACGAGCTTTTTCTCTCGCTCAGCTGACCCTGAATAAAAAAATTTCAGTTTTTGTTACTTGGGTCCTGAGGGTTTAGATTAATCCTTCGCAGGCTTTGCTGTATCGGACTCTGAAGACTTGCCTGCCTGAGCCTTGACTCTTTCAGTCATGCTCGCCTGGGCCTTCTTCTTCTGAGTCCGTGGTCTTCTCCTGGTGCCAGCATCACTGGAATAAGCTCTGAAGAGGTCAGTTTTGGGTGGAAGCTCGAGGGACTAGGCCTGATCTACGTCCCCGAGGTCCAGGGTCTCCAAAATTAGTGAGATTTTGGTTCCAAAATGCACCTTGGCCTCGAACGTAGCCTGACCCTCAGGCGAATACTTTATTTTTTTGGTCTCAGCCACCAGCAATTGGAGAAAGTATTCCTCCCAATCAAAATTATGAATTGAGGCGTCCGAGATGGCCATCATTGTGTACAGTTTTGGCCTGGAGATCTGCTCCAATCCTCCGGCAATCCCCATCACTCCTTGACTTGTCAGATCAAAGAAGTGTCTATTCTCTGTTCTCAGGACAGATTTGTTCAGACCAAATTTCAGAACCACAGCCCCATCGCAAAGGGACTGGAGATAGTCCTTCTCATTTCCAAACCCATAGTCCACTGGGCTTCGTCCTATATGAGAAAGATTCAGAACCTCTGTTGGGACAATCTGAGTATTTTGATAAGATCCCAAAACCCCTGATGAATTTGCCAAAGTATAGTTGTTCAGGATAAAATAATTCAGGATAGTTTGGTTAGAAATTCTGTACAGGAGGACCATGCTGAAGACTGAAGAATATTGGAGTCGACCCAATTTACTGAAGTCTGAAGTGTAAACCATCCTGAAGGAGTAAGTCAGTCTTGCTGAAGATTGTCTGTTCTGAAGCTGAAGATCGAAGCCTGCTGATTCATCCTGAAGTACCATTGGCTGATGTTTCTACTGAGTACACTAAGCATACTCAGGACAGAAGTTAGTCAGTGAAGAGTAAGTGTCACCTATCAGGCTGTGCTGAATGCACTTAAGACCTGACTTAGGCCTTGGTTCAGTTCACCTGAATCCTGTAAGCCCGAAGCAAAAAGATTACACATACTGGGCTGAATAACCTATCAGGCTGTGCTGAATGCACATAGGACCTGACTCATGCCGTGGTTCATTTCACCTGAATCATGTAAGTCCAAAGCAAAAGGTTATTTATGCTATGGGACAAGAGACAAAGAGAATGTCAGTAGACTCCATTAAAAACACACGTTCAGACTGAGTTATTAACAAGAGACTCAGAGCATTGAATGTACGAGGAAGGACAAATGTCTGAAGGTCAACTAGCCGCTATAGCGGAGAGCCAATGATCTTTCGACACGTATGCACGGAGTCTGCGCAGCATTTAATGCGGCATTTAATGCGTCTCAAAAGTTGCAGGTGATGTGACAACTTGCCAGAATAAGCATGGCGGGTAGGTCAAACAGTATTTCTAGCCTGCAATCTACCTAAAAATAGGAAAGATTTGATTTGATCTCCTCCAATGGATCTATTTTGAATCTTGCCTATAAATATGGAGAGCCTTGCACCCATTCAAGGCTAACGGGAAATTTCCAAGAGAAAACTCTCAAGAATCCAAGCTCTCAAAGCATACTATAAGCAACACTCTGCAATTAAATTTCCCTAGTGTTGTAGTAGGATTCACTCTGTATTTGCTTAGATAGATAGCTCTATTATTTAGCATTGTTTTGTATTGCTAGAGCTATCTTATTTGGAAACCAGAATACCAAACCACTCAAGGTGTGAGATTGGTTGGTTAGAAGGACTGAGACTTGTAAAATGCCCAGGGGTCAGTTCCTAAGTGAGGAAGTTGGCTACTCGTGTCCCTTGGCACGTAAAACACAAGTACCTATCCTCAGGGTTTTCAGGATAGCTTCCTGTTAAATATGGTCGTGGACGTAGGAGTTGGTTATCTCCGAACCACATTAAAAAGTCCCCTGTGTGCTGATTTACTATTTTGTTCAGGATCATAACTGTCATCATAATAAACTAAACATTCTGCATCATTTTTCTATTCAGGACTTAATCAATCATCCTGAATCTTAATACTGTGCACTCAGCCTTAACGACCAGTTTACTAAGCAAACTCAGAGAAAATGTTTTCAGAAACTAAAACGAGTAGAATCTCAGGGCTCACTTTCCATACTTACTCTGGCTCACTGATATAGTGGTCCAACTGACTAGCTTCCAAGCGGTCAGTAGGTTTGTTATCTCTACTAAGCTTCCGAGCACTTTACTCACACTCAGCTTATCTGACTCGTTACTGAATTGTCCCTGCTGCCCCTGTGGAGCTTCAGCATACTGAGTACTTCAGGAGTTCCTGACTGAGAGTGTTAGAGCATTTTTCTGAGTCTTTTAGAAAATCTGACATCAGTGTACTCCCCCCATACACTGATTATACTCGTTTCGGGACCAACAAGTGGTATCAGAGTGGTGGTTCAAAAGATCACTGACTTTGTTTACCAACTGTTTCTGAGGAGAAACTTTTGTTGGTCTACTGAATAGATCTTGTTTCTGAAAAACTGCATACCATGGCATCCGGTTCTAAACACCTCGAAGGCAACCTTCCTGAATTCTCTATTGACAACTATGACTATTGGAAATTCAGGGTACTTGCACATCTCTACTATATCCATGATCAGATGCCAAAGGTGATTGAGCATGGCCCAATCAGATTTATGAGAAATCTTCAGACGACCTGGCCCATTGCTGGCAATGTACCTGTTCCAGCCACCGGAGATGAAGAGGTGGAGAGGTCCGCGCTTAATTCTGATCAGATTAAGCAAATCAGACTGGATAATATTGCTAAGAACATTATACTCCACACCGTTTCTTATGAGAATTCGGTCAGACTCATGCACCTGAGGACAGCTAAGGAGATCTGGGATACCTTGAGGGAAATGAGTGAGGGATCAGAAAAGATCAAGGAGAACAAGAGAGATCTTGCTATCAGGAAGTTTGAGGCCTTCAGGATGTTAGAGGGTGAATCCATCGATCAGATGGAAGCTCGGTTCATTAAGATGATGAACGAGCTAGCAACCTTTGGGAAGGAGTTTCCCAAGAGGGAGGTGTCTTCTAAAATCCTAAATTGTCTCCCTGAAAGATGGGACACTGGAGTAATCTTGCTAAAGAATACTCAGGACCTTACAAACATTCCTTACTCTCACCTATTCTAAGAGTTAAAGGCTCTGGAATTCGACCTCGATAAGAGGAAGAAGGGTGTTGTCAGTGAGGAAGTTAGTGAGAAGAAGACTCCTGAAAAAGAAAAGAGTGTGGCTCTTAAAGCTACTCCTGAGCCTGAGGCTGGATCTGGCTCCAAGTCTCTGAAGGACATGAACAAAGATGAGCTTACCTTGGAGTACAGCCTGATAGCACGGCGATTCGAGAAACTGAACTCTCGATTCGGAACATATAAGAAATTTTATACTGACACCCGTGATCGCAGGTACTCCAGCCCCAGGAGATCTAGCCCCCGAAGAGAAGAAAGAAGGGGTTCAGATTCCAGGAGGGATCGCAACGAGCCTGAGCGACGAAGAGATGAGAAGAAGAGAGATAATGTGCCCAGAAGATCCAGCTCCAAACCTGAACGATCATCAGGGAGCAGGAGGGAGTCATCTGATAAAAGGTACACTGACAAGAAGTTTGCTTCTGATGTAGATCAGTGCTACCACTGCAAAAAGACCGGAGACTATCAGTATGATTGTCCGGAGCTCAGTACTCGTGAGCGAGAACATCGGAGAGCCAAGAGAGAGCTCAGGGCATCAGACCGGAGAGCGTTGCTTGCTGAGGATTCCTCAGATTCAGATGGGCCAGGACGCCAGTCCCCTGAACTCTTCTCCGATGAAGAGTATGATGACCTCTGCCTGATGGCAGATGACAAGGTATGTTCTTCTGCCTCTTCTCCTGATCACGCACCTGAGCTTAGCTCAGATTCAATAGGAGAACTCGACCTTCAGCTCGCCCTAGAGCAATTGATGGTTGACTTCTCAAGGCTGCAGGAGACTCATACTCACACAGTGGATGTGAATGCACATCTGAGTGAGGAGAACGATCGGTTAACTAAGTCTCTCAGAGTAAGAGATACTGAAGAAGCCCTCAGATTAGTACATCTTCAGGAAGAGCTACTTCATGCTCGAAACAAGCATGATGAAGCTCCACTGGAGGTAGAAAGACTGAAGGGTGTAATCAGCTCGCTGATTGAGACTCGTGACACGGATCTGTTCCTTGCTCAGGAACAGCTGATGATTGAGCGAATTGCTCTGAGAGTAATGTTCGAAACTGAGTGGCAAGCTCGCATTTGTGCTGAGCAAACTGCTTGGGATCTTGAGCTAATCTCAAAGGAGAAAGCTCATGAAGAGTTGGTGCTTCAATACACCACTGAAATTGAGGCCCTGAAAGAAACAAATGGGCATCTTGAAGTTAAGCTGAAGAAGTTATACACATCTACCCAAGTGGTTGATGAGTTGACAAGTTTCTCTCAGCTGACTAATGGTGCTAAAGCTGGGTTAGGCTACGATGCCTCAAAAGACCCAAAGGGCAAGAAGAAGAAAGGTGCTTCAGGGAACAACTCTCAGAAGAAGTTTGTCCCTGCCCTAACTGATGACAAGAGCTCAAGTGTTGCTCATCAGAATAAAGGCAAAGGGAAGGAGAAAATGCCGGCTGAACCTGTCAGGCAAAGGACTGAGGATTCTAGGCCAAAACCTAAGGGAAAGGTCAAGGCTCCTCATCTTGAGTCAGGGAAGACAGATCAAGGGAAATCCAAGGCTCAGCCTAGGAATCCTCAATCTGGGAAAAATTCAGCTCCCAGCACTTCTCAGGCCCAGCCTAGAAATGTTCAGAGCAGAAGAAACTCAGGACAGAGGAGGCCTCAGGCAAAGCCAAGGACTACTGAGGTCCAGATTTCTCAGACAGGGCACAGAGCCCATCAAGAGCGTCCTAATCCTCAAAGGAGAAGGACAAACCAGGTGGCCTCTGAAAGGCAAAAGAGACCTGACTCCAGAAACACTCAGGCTAGACCTCAAGTGCCAAAAGGCCAGGCCCGAGCTGCTCCTTCTAGGGATCAAACTCAGCCCAATGCACCCAGGCCAAGAAGGAACAGGAGGCCCACCCCCAGAAATCAATATAGGGCTCCTGTATCTCAGGCTGACACCCATACACCCTCAACATCCCAGGCACAAAGGAAGAAGAGAACTATGTATATTGATATTTCAGGGAAACAGGTTTATGCTTCTGATGCTATCAGAATTATTAAACAAATCTGGATCCCGAAGGGTATGGCTGACTCAGTAGGACCCAATACGAGATGGGTACCTGAGGCCTGATTCTTTTCAGGTCACTGCGGGCTACAAGAAGAGAAAGGAGGATCTGATGAAGGACTGGTACTTGGACTCAGGATGTTCCAGGCACATGACCGGATTTCGTGATCTCCTT
>JAPKLY010002703.1:0-20710 GCA_026898435.1 Prunella vulgaris | reverse complement strand
GACAAAGAAGGAGCCTCAGTAAATCAGACTGAATATAGGGCACTGATAGGATCTTTACTATATCTGACTGCTAGTCGTCCTGACATCACTTATGCAGTTGGAGTTTGTGCAAGGTATCAGTCTGATCCAAAGAAAAGTCATTTAGAGAGTGCCAAAAAGATTCTGAAATACCTGAGAGGTACAGTCAACTTAGGACTTTGGTATCCCTCTGATGACAACCTAGAACTGACCGGTTACTCAGACGCTGATTATGGAGGCTGTAGACTTGATAGGAAATCAACTACAGGCACATGTCAGTTTCTAGGGAGTAAACTGATCTCTTGGTTTTCTAAGAAACAAACCAGTGTTGCAACGTCTACTACTGAAGCTGAGTATATGGCGGCAGGCAGTTGTTGCTCTCAGATTCTTTGGCTGAAACAACAACTGAGAGACTACCAAGTTGAGGCCACTGAAGTCCCAATTTATTGTGACAATAATAGTGCCATTGCCATATCCCAAAACCCAGTCTTACATACAAGGTGTAAGCATGTAGACATCAGGCATCACTTTATCAGAGATCATGTTGAGAAGAAGGACATCAGAATGGAGAGAGTCCCTACTGAAAAACAGAGAGCTGACATCCTGACTAAGGCTTTGCCTGAAACCAGGTTTGTTGAATTATCAGTAGAGTTAGGACTCCTTGACCCAGGCTTAGGTGATTCAGTTTGAATCTCTGATAAGAATGCACAAAGTCAGGGGGAATAACTCATTTGGACTCAGGATGAAGGGAACTCCGAAAGAATATGGATGGTTGTAGGGGGAACATTCAGTACAAAATGGATGATCAGTTTTGACTGACTAAGGTTCAGGACACAGAATTCAGGGCTTGTCATCCTGATAGACCAACAAGTGGTGGTATCAGTCAGAATGCTAATCTGACTGACTGGTATGTTTCCTGTTTTTTTTTGTCTAATGTTGCGTACATTATCCTTTTTACTGTGCTGCCTTGTCAAATCAATTTAATTTGCCAAATGATCCCAGCCGTCTGTTTTAATATTCGGTTATTATTTATTTCAAATTGTTTGAAATAAATACGGACATGCTCTAATGTGCATTTAATGCACTGTGGGCGGGAACAGTTATCAATGAAATTTTGACCAATTATCTTTAAAGAACCGAAAAGGCAAAATACTTTTTACTGCTCAAATCACGTCCATTGAATTCCATAGGTCACAATTTTCTAAACCGTCTGATTAAAACCGTATTTCTTTCTATAAATAAGAGAAGATCGTGTTGACAAAACTTTTATGCACCCAATATTTTCCTAACTTATCTTCTCTAAAAACCGACTTCCTTCAAAACTCTCAAAATCTTCCATGGCTACACCCTCAGCAGATACCTTCTTTGGAAATCTTTTCCATCTAAGGAATGAAATACATTATGAGCCTTATGGGGATTTCTCCTCTAACCACCCCGATATTATGCCTGTACGAGACATTTTTGAGAATGCAGGTCTCTTGCAGTTCGTCACCGCAAAGCCACAGAGGCTTCACCCCAGACTCGTTGCCGCCTTCTACCTGAAGATGGCAAAGAACAAGGTCTCCCAGGAGTGGGAAACTTGTATTCCCTTGACCGCCTGTGAGAAGGGAAAGAATGGTGAGGAGGGAATGGTCAGGAGATGGGTCACCTTCAACCTAAGGGAGAAGATTAAGGAGGTTTTTAATCTTCCCAACAAAGGACGAAGCCCAGTGGAGTATGGGTTTGGGAATGAGAAGGATTTTCTCCAGTCCCTGTGTGATGGAGATGTTGTGCTGAAGTCCGGCCTGAATAAATCAGTCTTGAGGACTGAGAGCCGTCACTTTTTCGACCTGACGAGTCAGGGAGTGATGGGCATTGCTGGAGGATTGGAGCAGATCTCCAGGCCGAAGCTGTTCACGATGATGGCTATTTCTGACGCCCCTCTGCATAATTTTGACTGGGAGGGTTACTTCCTCCAAATGCTGGTGGGTGAGACCAGCAAGATTAAGTACACATCAGAGGGGCAGGCGACTTTTGAGGCCAAGATGCATTTCGGCACCAAGATATCCATGCTCTTGGAAACTCTGGATCTCGGTGATGTGGATCAGGCTCAATCACTCGAGATCCCAGCAAAAATCCATCTCTTCAGAACATATTCCGATGATGCTGGCATGAGAAGAAGACCGCGGACTCAGAAGAAGAAGGCCCAGGCGAGCATGACTGGGAAAGTCCAGGCTCAGGCAGGCAAGTCTTCAGAGTCTGATACAGCAAAGCCAGCGGAGGATAAATCCGAGACCCTCAGACCCAAGCAACAAAAGCTGACATTTCTCTACTCTGGGTCAGCAGGGAGAAAGAAGAAGGTTCTGGAGATGCAATCTACTGAATCTGTTGAAAGGGAATCAGCTCAGGCGCAGGATTCTGCTGAAGCTGTTGAGAAGGAACCAGCTCAGGCGCAGGCTGTTCCTGAACTTACCCCGATTGCATCCCCTGAACCCAACGAGCTGATTCTTACTATTGCTGAATCCTATCAGTCTTTGGGTCAGGAAGAGCCTGCTCAGGAAGGAGGAATTGAGCAAGAGGCTGCTGAACCAGTTCAGACTGAAGCACCGTGGCCCTTCCCTGCACCCGATGTAAACAGTCTATCAGATTTTGAAATAGTTGCAAGGGGAGAGGCTGCTGAAATGGTGGAAAGGAGATTCCCTGATCTTACTGAAGCTCAGAAGGAGGCAGTTGTGCAACTCCGCACATTTGCCATGATCAGAAATGCTACATGGGCAGAGCTCAGCCAGCTAGGAGAATCCAGAGGATGGGACTGCATTGCAGATTTAGAAGCTGCCCTCTTTGATCACTTTGGTGTTAACTCTTTACATCAACTGATCAAAATGGCAGACTTTATGAGAACGGTTCGCAACATATATCCTGAGCCTGAGACTCAGTTGGCTGAAGTGAAGGGAAAGGAGAAGGAAGAGGAAACGGAGGTGATTGTGATTGCTGATGACGATCAGCAAGGTGGCACTGAAGGAGTCAGTGCACCGGCCGATGATGCACCCCTTGGACCCGGGGCAGCGGAGGCTTCAGGAGAGGGTCGAACAGGTCTTATCCGAGTTCGAGGAAACTGGATCACCCCAGCGGCTATGTTCACTGAAAATTCCTCACGAGCTCTTTCGAATATGCACAGAAGGGTAGTTCTCGTTGAGCGAAGGGCAATCAGGGTTGATAAAGATTCCAGAACTCTGTATAGAAAGATGAAACGGATAGACAGAGACCTGAATGAAATGGCCACTGATGTGCATGCAGCAATTGATTTCTTTGGCGAAGCTCGGACTGAAATTAATGTAGAACTAACTGCCATTTCAGAGCAAGCCAAGGATGCCATTCAGAACTGCAATCAGATGGTTTCAGATGTGCAGACTCAGCAGGAGACTAAACTTGCCAACTTTCTGGATCAACAATTGTCTGAAAAGGTTGATCAACTGGTTGAAGAGAAATTGGTCAAGTTAAGAACTGATCTGAAGGAGGACCTGCTGAGGGAGCTGTCTGCACAGGAGGAGAAGAGATTTGCATCTGCCCTAGACTCAAGGTTGCGAAACTTCGAAGGACGACTGAAAACTGAACACAATTCAGCCGTTGATCAGCTCAGTATCGGCCTAAGAAGGATGGTGGGGCAGATTGGGCAATTACAGGTAAAGCAGACTGAGGTGGACAGTCAGTTCAATCTTTTGGCGGAGTCAGTAGATGAAGTTGTCAGACGTATTAATGACGACGATGCCAAAAAGGGGGAAGAAGGGAAGAAGCAGATTGCCACTACTGGCAAAGCTAAGAAGAAGAACTTTCCTCTGGAACTGAAGGCTGCGGATAGAAAAAGGACTAGGTCCGTAGCCGCCATCGAAACTGCTGAAGGCTCAGATCCGAAGAAGCTGAGATCCTCTGAAGATCCGGCTCTCGAGCCATTGTATATGGAGATGGAGGAACAAGTAATGCCATCTGGGCTGACTACTCAGAAGAAATTGGTGATGACTGATGCTGAAAAGATAGCAAAAATGAAAGAAATTTCGATGCTCAGTCAGATCCAGCGCCTAAAAGAATCTAATGAGTATCTGACTTCCCAGGTCCAGAAGAAGAAATCTGTATCATCTGGATCTCGGACAAAGACTCAGAGGAAGATTGCAGTCAGTTCAGATCAAAGTCATCCTCCATCGAAGTTTGTTGAAGACTTCATTCCGATTGAGTTGCTGGAGGTTTGGATTCCGATCCGGAATAGGTGGGCATACCTATTCTATGTGGTGGGGTTATGGGACGATCAGACTGAAGATAAAGACGTCATACTCCATCACTGGATGGCACAGGAGCATCCTGATCTATGGGCTGAAATCATCAGACATGCTGACACTGAAGGTGTTGAGATCGCTCCTCCGGAATTCATTAAGTATCCTCCTCCACTCTTTAGGAATTCTAAGCAACTGGACCGGAAAGCAATTTCTGAAGAAGTCGTCAGAGTAGGACGAGCTGCCGGGGCCATTGCTGATCGAAACAGGATGAAGCAGGTCCTGAATCGAGTACTGGAGATGTACGAGATTCCACTGACTGCTTGGAATAAGGATGAAGATTAGATCAGGAGTTAGTTGTTCAGGAACTCTGTAATAGCTTCAGGATACTTGTATTTCTCTTATCAATCAATGAAGTTATTTATGTTTCCTGAGTACAACTTCTTGTTGACTCCTGAATTTTCTTTTCTGAACTCTTATCAAGAACTGTACTAACCCTTTCCTTGTTTTCATCTTATAGACTAAGTACCTAGTTCGTCAGGTGGTACTGAGTTATTTTCACTGACTAAGTCAGTTGATTGTATAGATGAATAGGAATTTGCTTAAGGGTTTTGGCATCATCAAAAAGGGGGAAATTGTTGGGACAATCTTGGTATTTTGATTAGATCCCAAAACCCCGGATGAATTTGCCTAAGTATAGTGTTCAGGATAAAATAGCTCAGGATAGTTAGGTCAGAGATTCAGTACAGAAGGACCATACTGAAGACTGAAGAATATTGGAGTCGACCCAATTTACTGAAGTCTGAAGTGTAAACCATTCTGAAGAAGTCAGTCAGTCTCGCTGAAGATTGTCTGTTCTGAAACTGAAGATCGAAGCCTGCTGATTCTTCCTGAAGTCAATCCTGAAGTACCATTGTCTGATGTTTCTACTGAATACACTAAGCATGTTGAGGACAGAACTCAGTCAGTGAAGAGTATGTACTACCTATCAGGCTGTGCTGAATGCACATAGGACCTGACTTAGGCCTTGGTTCAGTTTACCTGAATCCTGTAAGTCCGAAGCAAAAAGGTAACACATACTGAGCTGAATAACCTATCAGGCTGTGCTGAATGCACATAGGACCTGACTTAGGCTGTGGTTCAGAATACCTGAATCATGTCAGTCCAAAGCAGAAAGGTTATTTATACTATGGGACAAGAGACAAAAAGAATGTCAGTAAGACTCCATTAAGGCACACGCTTAGACTGAGTTATTACAAGAGACTCAGAGCATTGAATGTACGAGGAAGGATAAATGTCTGAAGGTCAACTAGCCGTTATAACGGAGAGCCAATGATCCTTCAACACGTAAGCACGGAGTCTGCGCAGCATTTAATGCGGCATTTAATGCGTCTCAAAAGGTTGCAGGTGATGTGACAACTTGCCAGAATAAGCATGGCGGGTAGGTCGAACAGTATTCCTAGCCTGCAATCTACCTAAAATAGGAAAGATTTGATTTGATCTCCTCCAACGGATCTATCTTGAATCTCGCCTATAAATATGGAGAACCTTGCACCCATTCAAGGTTAACGGGAAATTTCCAAGAGAACTCTCAAGAATCCAAGAATACAAAGCATATCATAAACAACACTCTGCAATTAAATTTCCCTAGTGTTGTAGTAGGATTCACTCTGTATTTGCTTAGATCGATAGCTCTAATATTTAGCACTGATCTGTATTGCTAGAGCTATCTTAGTTGGAAACCAGAATACCAAACCTCTCAAAGTGTGAGATAGGTTGGTTAGAAGGACTGGGACTTGTAAAACGCCCAGGGGTCAGTTCCTAAGAGAGGAAGTTGGCTATTCGTGTCCCTTGGCACGTAAAACCCAAGTACCTATCCTCAGGGGTTTGAGGATAGCTTCCTGTTAAATCAGGTCGTGGACGTAGGAGTTGGTTATCTCCGAACCACGTTAAAAAGTCCCCTGTGTGCTGATTTACTGTTTTGTTCAGGATCATAAATGTCATCATATTAAACTGAACATACTGCATTGGTCTTAACCTCAGGACTGAATCAATCATCCTGAACCCTAATACTGTGCACTCAGCCTTAATCACCTATTTACTAAGCAACTCAGAGAAAACGTTTTCAGAAACTAAAACGTGTAGAATCTAAGGGCTCACTTTCCGCACGTACTCTGACTCACTGAGATAGTTGTCCAACTGACTCGCTTCCGAGCAGTCAGTAGGTTTGTTATCTCTACTGAGTCTCCGAGCACTTTACTCTTACTCAGCTTATCTGACTCGTTACTGAACCGTCCCTGCTGCCCCTGCGGACATTCAGCATACTGAGTACTTCAGGAACTCCTGACTGAGTACGTTGGAGCATTTTTCTGAGTCTTTCAGAAAAATCTGACATCAGTGTATTCCCCCCCCCATACACTGATCTAACTCGTTTCGGGACCAACATGAATATATATATATATATATATATATTAAAATAATAAATAAACTTTAATAAATTAAGAATGTTTCATAAAAGATTTTTTAGTCTTAATCGGCTATAATAATATATCTTATTATTATTGTACCCAATATTTTTTTTATTTTTTTTAAAAAAAATATGAAAGTAATATTGAGATATCAAGAAAGAATAAGTATGAAAATAATATTGAGTGTAATATAATGAATTAATATGAACTTATTATTATAATAAAAAAATCGTGAATTGATCCATTTGGTAATTATCAATCATTTTATTTTAATTTATTCAAATATTTATAAGTTATTCAGGTTTAATTGATAAAAGGAACATAAATTATTATAAATTTTAAATTAATTAGTTTAATTTAAAACTAAAATAGATAATATCTTGCAAAACTTTTATTTTTAATACTAATTTAAAACTAAAAATTAAGGAAATAACCTAATAGTATTACTCTTTTGTGAGGATGGTACTAGGAAATAACCTAATAGTATGTAATACTAGACTGAGTAGTTCATAATACCATCCTCACAAAAGATTGATACTATTAGGATCCCAACATCAATACTTGTAAATAGAATCACCAAATCATTAATCAAATTGATAATCTCACACCAAATCACTAAATTTATCATAACATAGAGTTTTGGTAAACATGAGGATATGTGAGTACTACAAATGGATATGACTATTTTAAGTATCACAAGTACAATTTCAACTAACAGGTAACACAACGAGTAATCTTTTTGTACACCAAGTGTATATCTTTGAACTAATTTTGTTTTTTTATATCTAATCTAGTAATTTAAAACTAAAATAGATAACATCTTGCAAAACTTTTATTTTTAGTAGTAGTTTAAAACTAAAAATTAAGGAAATAACCTAATAGTATTACTCTTTTGTGAGAATGGTATTAGGAAATAACCTAATAGTATGTTATACTAGACTGAGTAGTTCCTAATATCATCCTTACAAAAGAGTGATACTATTAGGATCCCAACATCAATACTTGTAAATAGAATCACCAAATCACTAATCCAATTGATAATCACACACCATCATGAATAATTACATCGTATTTTATCCACACACAAAAAAACCTTCTATTAACAAGATCTCGTTCCAAAAATTAATATGATATAATTAATTATAATAAAAAAAAGTAATATGATGTAATTAATTATAAAAAATATCATTTGAAAAAATTGTACACAGAATTCAATTTTAAAATAAAATTTTCAGTTTAAAAATATATAATTTTTATTAAATTAACCGGTTCAAATGTATTTTTTGAGATAATAAATCATATTGAGTTTTAATATAGACAAAATCCTAGATTTATATCATAAATAAAAACGTTCTAATTACTCAAAAAATTAATATGCTAAGTTTACATGATCTTATAATTAATTAATTAATTAACCATTTTTCTAAAAAATTATGACTTAAGTCCGTAATATATACCTTCCCGAATTCATACACTATCACTTTCTACTTCATAGATAATTACTAGAAGTGTTCTGTTGTGCGGTGCGAGAAGGTGTTCTGTGCATGAATTGCAATTAGGGATTTAGGGTTGTCATATACTTCATATTTTATTTATTATTTGAACAATGGTATTACAACCTAATAAACAATTTGACTTTGTCCTAGTGGTTAATGATCTTTTGATCTATTGAATGGTCGTGTGTTCGAAACCTAGTAGTGGCTATTTTTTAGTTTTGAAAATTTAATTTTTCAATTGTTTTCTCCATCAATCTCTTATGTTGACCTTTAAAATAAAATCTTTTCCAATAATTGGAACATCAAAATTTTGGTTCTTTTTATATAATTATATTATCATTACTTAATTAGTTTTCACTTTTGAATTCCAGCAATTAGTGTAGTCATATTATTGTGGATGTAAAAGTATTTACACTAAAAATATTAGAAAGGTTTATTTACACTAAAAATATTAGAAAGGTTTTATTTTTCAAAAAAAAAAAAAACTTGGGCATCTAATTTTCTAGAAATAAAATA
The DNA here is from genome assembly GCA_026898435.1 of Prunella vulgaris. Taxonomy (NCBI): domain Eukaryota; kingdom Viridiplantae; phylum Streptophyta; class Magnoliopsida; order Lamiales; family Lamiaceae; genus Prunella; species Prunella vulgaris. The sequence continues at coordinate 11,968 of JAPKLY010002703.1, read as the reverse complement.
ACTTATAATTATTAATTAGTAGCAATTATTTATTTTTAAACTTAAAATTAGGCTAATAATACACTACTTCAAATGTGTTAATTGATTTTATATCATGACATTTAGTTAATAATGTATTAATAGAATATAGTGTAGTGTAGTATTAGGTGATAAAAATCAGGTGTATCAATGGACTAGTTTTTAGTACACTTCTTTTATTGTGTACTAAAATTAATGTAGTGATAGGCCTTTTTTTCTAGTAGTGAACTCACTGAGGTTCAGCACACCATCCCCACAAGCTTCCTGGAGCTGTGCAACAGTAAGAGGAACCTGCTCCTCCTCGTCGGCGACCTACTCCTCAACAATGCCCAGCTCCGGCACCTCGACCGTCTTGATGATTTGAAACCGTGCGGGCACGAAGTCAAGAGGTATGCAGAGCTCTGGGAGGTCACCGATGTCCAGTTCGGCGCCATATCATTATGTGAAAAAAATACTTACTCGTCGCCCCTTTTTGTTTCCTGCCATAGCTCTTCAATCTTTGCCTTCGTAGCATCGGATGTCTTCCGGACTGCAGGTTATTTGGACTCCCACCTAACCATTTTTTGTTCTGTCACACCTTCGTGTGCAGCAACCAGCTCCGCGGTGTTCATTTGTGGCAATCTTTCTCTGGCCTTCCTAGTCTGATTTTTCGTACTTGTTTTGACCCCACGCGTCACCGTGCTCGGTTCCACTACTGCTTTATTCCTTGTCCTCTTTGGCTCCGGTGTTTTCTGCCCACCTTCCTCATCCACACACTCGTACAACTTGATCATATCAGCCAGACTCTCATTTTCGTCCACCAGTTTCTTCCTTTTTGTTTATGAAACAAAGTTTCTCTGCCATCTCAATCTTTGCCAGATTCTCCGCATTCTCTAGTATTTGTGTCACGGACGGATCTGCTATTTCTTCCAACTTCTCGGTCAACGATTTGACCTCGCACTTCAACCTATGTATCTCTGCATCCCTCTCCTTTAGTGCACTGTTGTGCAATTTGGCCATTTGTGCCAACTTCATGTTATACTCCTCGGTCAGCATCTTTATCGTGGAATCCTTATCTGCATTGGTCAATCCGAACTGTATTATCTCCTTTCTCAACCTGTCCAGCTCTAAGCTCCCCACCTCTTCTTGTGTGCCTTCTATTTGCATTGTTTCATCCCCTGGCCCTATTTTCCGAACCGAACCCACTCCACCAGCATCTACATCTTCCACAGCATCTTTATCCGTGGGAGCCACACCATCTTTTCCCTTTCGTGTAGTATCGTCTGGCATAGCCAACCGTACAGTTTTGCATTCTCCTCCCATCTCTGAACCCATCATCATCTGTCCAACAAAAGCTTCCTCACACGTATCAACAACTGTTGTTCCGAGCTCGTCCAAACCATCACCTGACATATCATTCCACTTAGCTGCCTCTGGCTCATCATGTCCATCACTCGCATCTGTGCCATCCAACATATCTGCATCCTCATGGCCTTCATGTATCAGACTGTCTGCTGTCACCTGAACTGGCTGATCCGCACTCTGCCGTCCAGTTTCATCCGGTTGTGAATTCGCACGAAGGTCAACTGTTGGATACACAAGGTCATCACCATCCATGTCCGATGTGCCTTCAGTCCCTTCACCTTGTGTATCATTTGTCCCACTTCCTCCAGTATCAACTGTTGCTTTCAGACTCTTCCAGAAATTCATCATTGTTCTCACCTTGTCCTTCTCATAGGATTTTGGTCGCAGGTTCATGCGGGCCACCTACATTAATTGAATCACACACCAATTACATATAATCCATTTTTATAGCTTATTTTTCCTGTCACACAACATTTTTTTGGGTCCACTCTTTACTATTGGGGAACAGAGATAATGTTAATGTAGCTCTTTACCACTGGCATTTTCAGTCTCTTCAGCCGCAATCGTTCAATCTTCTCATGTAGGTGTCCTAGGTCCCATTTCAATATTCTCAGAAACACGGCATCGTCTACGGCCTCAATGATGTCAAAGTGTTCACACAGCAAGAACTACACATTACAAAAATGTACATTATGCATCAACAATTACGATATCAATCAATTTTATTGTGCGAAGGGTATTACTTATGATCTATACAAGACGTACCGGTAGTACCATAACACAACGTGCCACCTTTAAATTCACGCTCTTCTTCAACTGCCCCAGTAACCGATCAACTATGACACTACACCAGTCATACTCCCACATCTCACTGATATTCTCTAAGTAAATTGTGTAGTGCCAAGGGACCGAGGAATTACCTCCAGGAACCAAAAGTGATGTCATTAAGTATAGGTGGACCAATCTTGCAACATCTTCATCACACTCAGCATACGACATTTTTGCAACAACTGAGCGTTTCATAAAAACATTACTCTTCAACAGCACATACCCCAGTTTTTTATCCCTCAACTCCTGTGCAAAGCATCTACGGGCCCGTGTTGGCAACTCGTACTCAGTCATCCTAAGTGGGACTGGCTTTGATCATCCCGTAACTCCAAATATGAGACTGACGTCCATGTTTGTTAATTCTACCTGGTTCCCCCCAATTATAAATGTTCCGGTCGGCGCATCGAATATGGACATCACGTTACACAAATCTGCTTCATACTTGCCCCACCGAGTTCTCTGTACATTGTAGTCAGCCCTGAGTATGGCACTTACCAATAACCAGAAAGGAGTCTTTTTAACACTATCCAATTGTCTGTCGTTTTGCCTCAGACTTTTTAATTCTCTCACAGTGGTCACCAGGTTGCTCCGAAAGTTCGTGTCACCATTCTTTAGCGCCATATTCCCTACAACATGCATAGATATATGTACACTGTCATATTCACCAGTCATACGAACTACAGATTATAGTCAGATAAACATTTAATTTTTTGGCATCCTATCCCCACTGCTCCAGTCAGACGTGGATGCATCCAATAGCTCACTCATCACATTTTTCTTCCGGCTTGGTCCCCGTATATCAGATATTGATTTCGCTCTGCTCGTATTATCAACCCCCTTCTTACGCTTACTGCATGCCGGTTGCCTAGTCCCTCCTGCATTCATTTGCCACGTAACATCCACATAATTAGATCATCCAGCTACGCAAAACTTGATGCAGCCAGCTCAAGCACATCGTATTTAAACTTATACTTACTTTCATATTTGTTTCACTTACCTTCCTCGGCTGTATTAGGCCTTCACCTGGTTGCTCGCTTCCCTGTTTCAGTTTCAATAATTTTTTTGTTAGTTAAAGCGTTCGATATTATATGATCAGATGCAGCACAAAATAGCACAATTGTATCTGTAAGTGTGTTGTAGAACCGATATCATACATGCCTAACTACCTATGCAATCCCCTCACCACACACTCAATAAGTACAGTACATATACAATTAAACCGACCCAAGTTGGTAATCACTACCCCCCCAACAGCAATACCTTTATCCGACTGCTCTCTCTGATTTCGCCTTTCCCGTTCTGGCCCCATATCTACACACATGTTGTCAAATCAGAAATTCACATTTTACTAATAATCAACACGCTTACTTATCTTACGATGTGCACCTATAGATTGTAAAAAAATGTGCTGCATTACAAAAGCAGTTACATTAACATGGACGTTCATATTCTGTGTCCGTTTACCTAATCTGTAGTACACTATACTAATGCACTAACCGTACGTGTGTCAAATCCGCACCACATCATTGCACATCATTTCATAACTTACTGACCAACAAAACCTCACCCAAACATAGGAACAATATAAAATTTTTTCCCACCAGGTTTATTTGCTGCTAGTAATCCTCTACTTCTATTTACGCAGTAAACTAGATGTAATGTAAAAGTATACAACTGTGTTATATATCCAAGCAATAACATATGCATCACTGACTGTCAATATATTGCTCACTCAACCATCTCTGGAGGTTTATGACATTCCAATTTACGACAGGTCACCGATGGTTGAGACGAGACACATACCTCTGGTCCTGTGCTGCTTCCTCTTGCGGGGATCCATCCTATTGTCCGCCCCTGCCACGAAAAATATGCATTGTCAAACATGTTTGACTGGTCAATGATGTAATCCTCTCACACACCATATGTGTGATCACTATAAAATATATTTCAAGGTCCACCGAATGCCCAGCGGTGAACACATGTACTTTAACATTTTATATAAAATATATCCACATTACGTTATTAGAGGCAGTGGTTAGGCAGACATGGTAATGATATATCACACGCAACAGTGAATCAGACATTTAAATGCTAAGTTGTACATCTACCAAGGCACTCCAGATCTTCAGACAGATGCAGTTGAACGTACATCAAACAAATAATTAAATGCACACGTAAATAGTGCACAAAGAATCAAGTTATCATGAACATCATTAGTTACGGAGTTTGTGTCACATGCTTTTTAGCAGAATTACAAATGTAAATAACACCAATAGATGGACCCTGTAGATAAAGCTTCAGCCACAGACACATAAAGTAGTCGAAAAACATATTCCGATCACATATACATCTGTATAAACCACATTCACACATGTCACAAAAGCTACGCCTTCAATGACCACATTATCATCCCCATAACTTGGCATATGAGAATAACATGGTCTGTAATATTCTAAACATGCGCTAGACATACCAGCTATAGCTCTGTTATTCATAACTATCACAACCCAATCATTAATTATTAGGATTAAACCTCCCCCTATAACCCAACAGGACACACATACCTCAATTCTAATCACATATTAAACCCCCTCATGAAGATGCTTACCAGATTTACGCAGTGGACTCAGACACATCCTCGAACCTTCATCTTCATCGTATTCCCACTCCGTATCATCTGTACTTGACTCCCGCCGCTTCCGCTTCCCCTTCCCCATACCTGCACTAAAAATAATTCTAAAATTAACCCATATGAACACCAACACATAGTTAAAATGCACATTACGCACAGAAAGTAGATTTTCCATTTTCCCCTGTTAACACACATTCTTCTAGCGCAACCTAGGTTTTGCGTCGCACAACATTCTTCATTTACGGTAAAAATTAAACACCATGACAAGATATAATTTTTACGAGTAAGCAACCATGTCGATTGAAACTCACCTACTAATTTGTTGTTTGAATTCCAGAATTCCTCTTTTTGAAGCGGCTCCTCTGAAAGAACAACTCTCTACTTGAATATGTAATATATACTAGGGAGGTTTCTTTTATAATGGGGTGAATAAAGACCCTCATCAACTTTTTGCACTCTGATTTGACACACATATCAGACCTTTCCTCCTTTTTAGGCAGAGTAGGGTGTGGACGTTGTCAGATAGGCTATATATTATGCATAAGTTAATTAAAATTCTAATCTGGTCTTATATGTAACTTAAAAAGTTTTTTGGTCTTACAATTATTTTCATCTAAAAAAATAGTCTTAGAATTGTTTGCCCCTATATAGTAATATTGATATATCAATATATATCGTTTAAGCAAATAGATCTAAATTTAAAAATTGATGTTGGATCCTTCCTGATTGATTGAATGTTCATCTTTGCTGGTTGTTCCAATTATTTTGAAACGTGGGATTTATTTTTATTTTTTTTGGTAATGTGACTCCAATCTCTCAAGTATTTTAACAAAAAAATGTATGAGAGAGAGTAATTTTCACAAAATGAAATTTATGAGGGTGTGAGAATTTTAATTGATACTGATGGTAAAATTAAAATTAGAAAATGAAGAGCTCTTTTTATGAATTTTAATGTGGCAAATGGATATGCATGAATTTATGTCAATTTGCCTTTTAAAAAAAAAAGTTATAATTCCTTTATTAAATTTCGTATTTTATTGTGTGTTTCATTAATTATCTTCTACACACAATGTGTTAATTAATGATTACATCATTTCATGTATTTGATATGTGCTGGGTTTTTTCAAGTACTGCTTGAGATGGTAATGAAATAGGAAACCGCAAGTTAAGAGAAAAATTTGTTATCATATTATCAGTATATAACAAAACTTATTACGTAAAATAGAATTATATTCAAATATTCATAAAAAATTACCAACAAAACATTAAAAATTGTGTTTCAAAACAAATCCTAATTCTATAAAAATATCGTGAAAAACTTACCAGAGTGTGGGGATGATGACGATGGACGACCATCACTACAAAAAATACGCGAATTACCGACCAAAAATTAGCGACCGATGTTGGCTAATGTCAAAAAAATTTAGCGACCGCCTTGTAGCGGTCGCTAATTTGACCAGTCAACAATTTAGCGACCGAAACGGCGGTCGCTAATTTATTTTGATATTAGCGACCGCCTTGGCAGTCGCTAAATTTAGAATCCGGAAGCAGGTAGGTGGGCAATTATTACCCAATTCGATGTTTATTATTAGCGACCGCCTAGGCGGTCACTAAATATCGAATGTAAAACAGCCTCTGCCCTTTTCTTTCCTTTTCATATAAATAGCGACCGCCAAGAACTTTTAAAAAATAAATATTAACAAAAATAAATAAATTTGCGACCGCTATTGCGGTCGGTAATTATATAATTACCGACCGACAAAGCAGTCGCTTAGTAAAAAAAATATAATTTATACTTTGCGACCGCATAGGCGGTCGGTAATTATATATTTTCCGACCGTCCTGGCGGTCGCTAAATGTTACAAACGGGTCAAGACCCGGTTCTTTTACCGACCATTTAACGACCGTCTAGGCGGTCGCTAATTTAGCGACCGCCTCTGAAATCGGTCGCTAAATATTAGCTACCACTGGTATAGCGACTACCAATTTCGGTCGCTAAATCGGTCGCTAAAATCAGTTTTTTTTGTAGTGATAATTGTGATATAGAGTTCTCTACTTTCTAATTTTTTTGGAGTTTGTGTTGTGGAGTTATTCCGACAAAAACTACCGAAATTTTGATAAATAAAAGTGATTGGTGCATAATTAGGTTTATTAAGTATTTAGAAGACTAGATCCAGATTATTTAGTCCGAAGTACATCCCATTAAATATTTATTGTTTTAACAAATATATATGTGAAATGTCTTTTTGTCTCACCAATTCATTGAATTTAAGTAAGTACAACTCTCTACAATAAAATCACATGCGGCTATCAATCATGTGTGTTTTTTTATTTAAAAGTTAAGTGATCTATTGAAGAATGAAATCATGTTCTCGTATCTAATTTATTTTTGTTTGATCAGTATTGCAAAAATAATTAAGGTGTAAGTGGGATGAAACATATGTATATGCAAGTTTTTAATTTTTTTTATAAAAAAATAGGTTAAAGCATAAGTCCTTTAGGATAATATTTGTTACTCATTTGTTGTTCCACTGACATATTTTGGGTGAATAAAATATGATTACGATTTACGAATGATATAGTAATAAAATTACTAGGAACAATCAAATTATAAAATATAATAATAAAATTACTAGGAACTATGAACGAACAGCCCATATTCAAAGCCCAAATTATAAAATATAATAATCAAATTAAAATTGAATTAGCAGCAAATTATTATCAAGATAATTAGCAAATTAAAATTGATATATCTGTACATATAAGCAAAAAGATCTAAACCTTGAAGTTCATACTAGACCCTTCTTGATTGTTTGAATGTTCAGCTTTGCTAGTTGTTCCAACATTTTAAACCATGAGAAATTTTTTTTGAGAGAGAGAGTAATTTTTCAAAAAGAAATCTATGAGGTTTTGAGAATTTTAATTGAAATTGGTGGTGTCAAATGAGAAAATGAAGAGCTCTTTTTTGGATTTTTTTTTTTGACAAGGGCTCTTTTTATAGATTTAAATGTGGCTAATGAATATGCATGAATTTATGTCAGTTTGCCTTTTTTTTTTTTTAATAAAGTCATGATTCCTTTTTTACATTTAGTACTTCATTTTGTGTTTCATTATCTTGGATACACATAGTGTGTTAACTAATGATAATGTCATTTTATGCATGTGAAATGTGATGGTTTTTTTCAAGGATTGAGATTATAATGAAAAAGGAAACCGTAAGTCAAGAGAATTTTTTTTTGTGATAATCGACATATATTATGGTTAACAATTATTTATAAATAACAAAAATATTTTTTTGATTATGAAATTTTAATTTTTAATGGCACGGATGATGTAAGTCTATTGCAGGGTGTACGATTAATGATATTGAATAAATAAAATTGTCTAAAGCGAGTAAAGTAGTATTGTTCAAATTTGTACTACAATCCATTTCGCCATATTGCACGAGCATGCCCTACTCACATCACCAAATGATGAACTCACCTTTGTATAGTGACAAAACAAACATCTACAACGGTTGTTAAGTACCTTGGTTTAGATTTTGATGTGTGCAAAACAATGTGTTTATTTAACCATGTTGATCTAACACTTGTGCTAAGGAAATTGGTATTTGAAACATATAGTTGTAAGTGAAGTTTGCAGCTGTGTATTTGATCAATCTACAGCCAGACATGATCCTACAGCTGTAAGGTTTCTCTACAGTCGATTTTTTATATTGACAGGACTCTACAGCTGAAAGGTTGAAGACTCTACAGCTACAAAGAACCGTTTGAAGATGAAGTACAAGTAAGAGATTATTTGAAGACAATGAAGAACCTTAAGCACTATTAGTGTAGCTCTCAAGCACTCACTAAACTGTACTTAAGTGGAAGATATTTTCTTAATTCTGGAGGATAATGAAGATTAGTTACAAGGAGGCCAGAATTCTGAAGAAAATGACATAGTACAATCAGTACTATCCTGTGTGAAGGATGAGGACCACCTCACACATGCCAATGGAGAGAGAGGAGCCTTATTTGAATTTCAAATTTGAAAGTCTCAACGGATAAGACACTCCACTCAATCTATAAATAGATGAAGTCCTCAGAGGAAGCAACAACAACAACCCTGAACCTACAAGCATTCAACCTAAGCAAGTCTACAACAAGCAATATTCTGAGAGAGCTTTATTCGTTTTAATCTTTGTGATTCATAGGATAGTTGGTTAGGATTTTCTTAGTAAGAATCACACCTTTTTGTTGTTGTTCCCTCACCTACTTTTTATTTCTACTTAGTGTAGATATCTCTTTGTGAGGTTTTGTAAAACTCTTTGTGAGTTGAAATTCTGAGTAAATAGGGTAGTTTAATCTCTTTTTAGAATAGGAATCTGAGTGAACCTAGTTCTAAGGGGGAACTACTTGTATTGATCTTTGTGATCACATCTTAGTGAATTTGGCACCTAAGTGGTGTAATAGTAGATGTAGGTGGTCTTTTATAGACACTGAACCACTATAAACCTGGTCTATTTACTTTCTGCTATTTATATTCTTTTCCTGCATATTTAATTTCCTTGTTACATTCATCATTGTCTTGAAACCTGAGTGCATAAAACTTTGTGATTTTCACAGAGAAAAACTAATTCTACAGCTGTAGACTTTCATAAGTCACTCAGCTGTTAAGTTTGTTTATATTGTTTTTCATTAACACTCACTTTATTCCGCTGCACATTAGAGTATTCTCAATACAATTCCAATTGTGAGAATCTCTCTGATATTTTTGTCTACAAGTGATTTGTTATTTTGCAAGTTTTTGAACTCTGCAGCTGCAGACTTGTTAAGTTCTCAGCTGTAACCTTTGTGGTCCAGTTTCTAAAACTCTTGTAGACTTGGTATTTTAAACTTCAAAAAGGCTACTGTAAGGTTCTAGAATCCATCCTTTGAAAAGTTTGAAAATTTTGATTTTGGACTCAAGGTCTATTCACCCCGCCACTAGACCTTGACCACTTTAAGGGACCAACAAGTGGTTTCAGAGCAGTTGGCTTGCCACTGCTTCGATCAGTACCTAGCTAGATCCTTTTTGGTTTTTGAAAAACACACCTGCATACTTGCATGGCTCCCAAGATGGTGAAATCAAAAGTTCCAATGTTCTCTGCTGAGGACTATGATGAATGGAAAATTAGAATGCAAGCACATTTGTCCGCAATCAATGATGAGATGTGGTCTATCATAGAGGATTGCCCTATACCTATTTTGAAGGTCAATACAGCAGCTGATCAGTCAGCTGGACTAGCTCAGATTATCCCCAAACCCAGAAGGGAATGAACTGAGGATGACAAAAGAAGGTCCAACCTTGACAATGTTGCAAAGAACACTATTTATCATTCACTTGATAAAATTGTGTTTAGCAAGATCAAAAGCTGCAAACTGCAAAAGATATATGGGAAATGTTGGAAATGATTTGTGAAGGAACTGAACAAATAAAGGAAAACAAACTCATGATAGCAGTTCAAAAGTTTGAGAACTTCTAGATGAAATCTGATGAAACTCTTGAGAAGTTTGAGTCAAGATTCATTGAGATCCTCAATGAGCTAGACTCACTTGGTAAAGATTACTCACAAAGAGAAATGAACATGAAAGTTCTCAGAGGCTTACCTTCTGAATGGGACATGAAGGTCATTGCTATGAGAGAATCAAAGGATTTATCTAAGATATCCACCTTTGAACTCTTTTCAGATTATGAATTTGAAATAAGCAGAAGAAAAAAACCTGACAGCAGTAAGGTTACAGCTCTAGTGGCTGACAACCCTACAGCTATAAGTTCTGATGATGAAGACTTGGCTCTTTTCATAAAGCAGCTCAAGAAATTTGGCAAATGGACTAAGAAGAAGCAGTTCACACCAAAGGAAGATGGTAAGGTGAAATCTACAGCACCTAACTCAACTTATTTGTGCTATAACTGCCGAAAACTCAGGAAAGATAGAAAGAAAAAGTTTGACAAGGAGAGAATTAGAGCACTACTTTCTGAGTTTGATAAAAACCAGGAAGACTTTCCCTCTTCTTCTCAAAAGTCAACTGCAGATTTAGAAGACTCTGACTCTACAGATTCAGATAAAGAAGCCCTGATCTGTCTTATGGCTAAAGATAAAGAGGTATGCTCATCATTGTTAATGAAATCTTCACAAAACACTTTTCATGTGGCTTTTAGCAGGATTTCACTAACATTACGTTGAATCAAGCCTACTAGAACTTGTAAAGCACAAATTCTGGAAATATTTCGGCAGAGTTTAGTTAAGGCAGCGAAAACTTGAGTTTATTTCTGAAAAATTGCTTATTTATAGGGAATAACATAAGCAGGTGGTGGCATAGATGTTTCCACGCCTTCCTGGGTGTTTACACGTGTCTACCACCATTTATACAAGATAAATACAACAAGAAATCGACCAAAAATGAAGAAAATAGGGTTATGGCGATCAGGTATGAAGGCGGCGAGCAGCTGGTTATAAACAGCTCAGGGGCGAGCAGCTGGTTGGGCGAGCAGCTAAGCTGCTCGCCACTTCCTAGAATTACACTAACTGCTCGCCACCTCCTGCATATTGGTGGCGAGCAGCTCATAGGGGCGAGCAGGTGTAGCGCTCGCCTCCAATGGGATTTCATTGCTGTTTTTCCCTTTTGATGCTATTCATGTTATTTTTCATCCTCTTTATAGGCTTTTGTTCATTCCAACTACATCTTTGCTCCATTGTCCAGATCTTCTCATCTTGGATTAATTTTCTTGGGACACGTCACCTGGAATTAAGTTGATTACTTCCTTGAACACCTGAATTAACCTATTTCATCAACAGTTGCCCCCTAGCTTGATGTTTGTTGAAACCATCAGATGGATAACAATTATCAAGCTATTTGTATTTTATAAGAATCCTTCGTCGCTAGGAAGTAATTTCTGCAACTACTTGGATGATGGATATAGTGAAAAACCCCCATGGTCTCATTAAAAACCTAGCCGTAAACCGGTCGTAGGAAAAAAGAGATACCAGGGTGTATTTCCCAATATCCACGTTGTTGGGACAATCTGAGTATTTTGATTAGATCCCAAAACCACTGATGAATTTTCCTAAGTATAATGTTCAGGATAAAATAGTTCAGGATAGTTAGGTTAGAGATTCAGTAC
>JAPKLY010002702.1:0-22874 GCA_026898435.1 Prunella vulgaris | reverse complement strand
AAAGTGTGAAATTATATATAAATACGCTAAACAATACATTATAGTACACAAAATAATACACAAAATAGGTAAAATACATGCATACTTAAACTGTAATCAAAAAGCTCGTAAAATAAAGTTGTAGGACTAATTTCAAACTAAAACTTTTAAACGATTTTCTTCCAGGTTTTAAGACCAAAACACTTAATATTTTAAGGCTATTAAACTGTCAAAATTTCGAAAATAGACTGGCATATATTTTGGTATTTCTAAAACAAGAATTTTCACGACTAGAATCACATAAAGGACTAAAATCAGTTCCTCGACTTCTACTAAGTAAAAACTCATGAAAATTGGTCAATATGCATTATAAATCATGTCAAACATTCTGGTAATATTTCATAATTTTTAGAGTTATAAAACTTAACTTATTAATCATGCAAACTAAGGACAATAATTAATTTCATAAGAACAATTAAACACATAAATTGACTCTTGACCATGCATATAATTTTCGAACCATCAGCTGCTATTTAATAAAATAATTCTTCAACTTAACTCCTAAAACTCATGCAAATTAACACATAATCATAATAATAATAATAATAATAATACCTCATAAAAAAATTATAATAAAATCTCATAATTCATCAAACCATAATAAATTCTAAACCAAACATCTACGTGTCCATGCACTCAACGAAGTAAAACATGCAAACATCTAGTCTTGTGGCAAACACACAAGTACCGAAAATAATACTTCAAACATGAAATAAAAGCCTACTTGGTTTATTAATAAAAATCTTCATCCATTAACTTCTTTAACTCGCATCACATCCACCTTCCTCCGTATCGCCGATCTCGTCATCTTTACTCTTGAAAATCTGAAAATATAATTCGGTGAAGGGGTGAGCAATTATAAAATAATCACTCCGTGGGGATAGTTTAGTTCGAAGTCTAAATATAATGGACATGTAAACATGAAAACATACCAATCATTCTTAACCTTTGACACGACTTAAGCGTGTCCCTCTTTGATACTACATAAGAGTATCCCTCTTTGATACCACATAAGGATATCCCTCTTTGATACTACATAAGAGTATCCCTCTTTGACACCACATAAGGGCATCCCTCTTTAGTACTACTTAAGAGTACTCATCTTTGACACCACATAAGGGCATCCCTCTTTAGTACTACTTAAGAGTACTCATCTTTGACACCACATAAGGGCATCCCTCTTTAGCACATAAACACATAAACACATCAAACATAGTATTTAAAAATTGAACTAGTGTTACCACTTTTCACCGTTTAAACCCCCACCTTTGAATTGCTTGAAAAGAAGAGAAGTGTTGTACGTTGGCTTGACTATTTCTTGTGCTCGAATCCTACTCCTTTCTTTACTTAAGGCTGCCGAAACTTTCTCTCTTCCTAACCTCACAAGCTGCTGGAAAAACTGGTCCTATAACTTCATAAAGTGGCCGAAATTTGGTGCTAGGTGGCTGCCAATTTTCTTGGGGTGTCTAAGGGTTTTGGGACTTGATCAATACTTATTTATAGAGTTGGAATAAGTGTGTAGGGCTACACAAAAGGGGCTGGCCAAATTTGGAGGAAAAAGGCAAGAAATTTGGCCCAATACCTTGGTGTATCTCTATTTCCATACTTGTCAACTTATTTCCTTATTTAACAAACCCTTACCATCTCTTTATTCTTATGATACTTAACGTTCAAGCATGTACTTTTCTCTTGCATAAGAATATGACTTATTTCCATAAATAAAGATACTAGAAATCCTTGTCTTAATACCTCCTAATTTTCGAAAATTGCTTAAGGTTTAAGACTCCTTATTTTCGAAAATATTATTAATACTATCCCAAGTATTATTTAATCCTATTCTTGGTCAAATCCTCATGAAGTCAAATCCCTAAATTTAATTCCTCAATTACTAACATGCCCTTAATGAATTAATACTTAAGGAAAAACTATTCTTAAAGGACTAATACTATAACCTCAACAATAATATTATTCTCCTCAACTTCTAATAAAATTCGAAACTTAAAAGTACTTAGTGGTCCAATCAATACTAATTGGGACAACTAATACTAAGCAATTAATTAAGAAATACTAAAGCTTAGCAACTTAAAGGACTAAACCTTGCTCACACTCAAACTCATGCCTAAAACAAAAATAATTAAAGGACTAAAAAGCTGCTGCCTATGCGGGGTGTTACAAAACTCTTGTACAATGCCTTTCTTTTCACAAAAATCAGTGAACATGCCATTTTCAAATTCCTTACCATGATCAGTTCTAATCCTACTAACTTTCAGATTAAAAACATTTTTCAAAGTCTTGTAAACGATTTTGAAAACATCGAAAGTGTCAGATTTTTCTCTAATGAACTCAACCCATGAAAAACTTGAAAAGTCATCAACAACAACTAATGAGTATCTCTTACCACCAAGACTTTCTGCCTCCATAGGACCCATTAGATCCATGTGAAGAAGTTCCAAGCATCTAGTAGTTGTGCATATTGATGTGATATTGTGTGAAGTTTTTACCTGTTTACCTTTTTGGCAAGATCCACAAACAAAAGTATTTATGAATCTGAGCTTAGGTAACCCTCTAACAGCCTCTGTCTTAACCAGTTTTTGTAAATTTCTGTAACTTACATGGCTAAGCTTTCGGTGCCAAAGAACACTTTCATCAGATTGTGAAATGTTGCACTAAGTGTTGTCACCAATGAGATAACAGTTATCAGCAGAACGATGACCAACCATTACACATTTATCAGTTTCATCCAATATATAACATGAATCTTTATCAAACTTCACATGCAGATTATTATCACACAACTGACTTATGCTTATCAAGTTAGCACGTAAACCTTCAACATGCAACACATTTTTTAGTTTTGGAAAACCTTCAACATTCAAAGTTCCTTTTCCTATTATGTTACCCTTAGAACCACCACCATATGTAACTTTACCACCATCAAAAGCTTCATATTCATTCAAATATTCAATATTTCCTATCATATGTCTAGAACACCCACTGTCAAAATACCATAAACCAGGTACACATGCTTGTAAAGAAGTACAAACAACATTGCAAAGCACTTTGGGTTTTCTAATCCATGCAGTTTTTTATGTGTGTGAATACTTGTGTGGTAACACTCCAGGTAACACTTTTCCAGAAAGCAAATAATCTTTTAATTTGAAACAGTAAGGACGAATGTGTCCAGGAACTGAACAATAATGACATATAAAAGTTCTTTTGCCTCTTTTTTTTGGAAACTTTTTGGAAGAAACTTTTGAATTTAGTTTCACAAAGGTGACATGTTTTTCAAAACTAAAAGGGATAGAATTTTCAGAAAATCCAAGACCATATTTATCAATTTTTCCAACAGACAAAGCTTCATTCAAAGCAGTTGTACCTTTAGAGTACTTTTTGAAACTAAGTGTGGAAGCAGTCAACTTTTCTTGGAGTTTAGAAATTTCAAGATCCTTTTTTGTGAGATTTACCTTAAGTCTTGTGATGGTCTCAATCAGCTCTTCATTAGCTCGATTGACAGATTTTAGTTCATTCTGAAGTTTAGTAACCTTTATTTCTAAAGGTTCTTGTGAGGTACCTGTTCTAGAATAGAAAACATTAGTACTATCCTCATCAGAATCAGAAATAGACTGAAACCTATTTGATGTTGTTGCTGGGGTTGTCACACTGGGTTCGACATCCGAGTCACTTTCAGGGAAGTCATCTCACACACATTCAGATAAGAATGCTAGTTCTTCATCTGTAACCTTTATCTCTTCATCAGAATCTTCATCACTCAAAGAAACAGTTAGGCTTATCCTTTTCTTTAATTGTGTGTTAGCACATTCATTTGCATAATGACCATAACTAGTACACTCATCACAAATGATATTTTTTCTATACTCGGGATCATACTTAAAGTTTCTTCTTTGAAAAGATTTTCGACCAGAAGTTTGAGGAGAATTTTTAAAATCCATCTTAGGCTTACTGTTAAAATCATATTTATTTCTCTTTTGCTTAAGATAGGCTTCAAATTTTTTGGTAAGAAATGCAATAATATTAGTGTCATATGATGTGTCATCAACACTATCGTCAACCTTTTCAATTTCAGTAATAACAAAAGTTTTTCCTGAACTTGAAGATGTTTCTCCTTTGAAAACAACAACACCATTTTTATCATATGCAGATTCTTGTTGAGACAAGTCCATTTCATAAGTTTTTAAAATGCTCATTAACTCATTATGACTCAACAAATCAGTGTTCCTAGCTTCCTCAATGGCACAAACTTTGCCATTGAATCTTCTAGGAAAAGTACGAAGGGTTTTGTTTACTAACCTGATATTGGAGATTGAATCTCCAAGTGATTGCAATTCATTCTCCACCTCATAGAGTCTCACATTGTAGGAAAAAATTCTCTCATCATCTTTCATTCTTAGGCCTTCAAACTTTGTGTTCAGCATCCTCGCCTTTGCTCTACGGACACTACCCAAACCTTCACAGTGTTCTTGTAGTCTTTCCCATGCATCTTTGGCTGAAACATAATTCTGAATAAGGTTGAACATAACCATATTAACCGATGAATTGATTGTGTTGATGACCTTTGAATTGTACAATGATGAGTTGTTCTCCTCCGTGGTCCATTCAAGCTCGTTCTTGAGAATCTGGTCTCCATCTTTATCTTCAGTTGTGGGAGGACTCCAATCTGACAGGATGCTTTTCTAGGAACGTTCATCAAGGGCTTTGATGTAACTCCTCATCCTGCTTTTCCATGCGGCATAATTGGTTCCATCAAGTATGGGGGTGATGGATCCACTGGAGTAGATAGCTCTAGGAGGGTAGTCCGTGGCAACTCAACACTCAGCACCAGGACCAACACTTAGTACCGTCAAGTGATGGCTCTGATACCACTTGATAGTGCTGTGGTACCGTTGAGTTGAAGTATTGTTCGAAGTGTGACGACACTCAAGACAACACTTAATGTGTTTAGAATATTGTAGAGAGAATAAGTAAACAGCGGAAGACTTTTGAACACAAGGATTAACTCAATCTTTCCACAAACTAAACATAGTTTGTGGCGGCCTCAAGACTAAAATATCACTAACTTGGAAAAAGTGATTACAAAAACAAATTCGAGACTTGGAAACATTCCTTCCAAATCTCAAACATAAAATCGGATAAAATATCCAAACAAGTTCCCAAATGGCAAACCTAGATTGTTAAGTCTAAGCCTACTTCAAGCATACACTTCCACACCCCGTGAATAGCTCAACAAAATGTATGAGATAATAATATACACAAGTGTTGTACTGAGTGTAACAACACATGTGAAATCACTACACTAAAACCATAAAAATAGGTTCCTATAAATGCGCTATGCTTCAGTATGTAGTGAGGGCTCTCTCTCTTAGTTTCTGGACGTATTCCTCATCTATTTATAGAGTTGGAATGATGATCCGTCCATCAATGAAGTGGAAATCATGGAGAGAAGTTGAGATCCACTTTTGTAGGAGTTGAGGTAACTTCCTTTCTTTACTCTTCGGTTCCTTTAATTCCAGGTTCTTCCACTATGTTCCAGATCCTTCCAGGTGCATCAAGAATATTCTGGGTCATGGGAATAACTCCATTGACCATCGTTGACCAGGGACAGCACCAAGGACAACCATTGAGGCAACACTAAGCAGTTGATTACTGGAACATGTTTCCCGAAGGATGTTGACCCGAAATGATAGCAAAGACAATTTGAACAACACCAAAGAGTTAGTCATTATAAAAAATATCCTGGAGAATGTCCTGGAGGATGGGTGTGATTCCAGATGTGATAGCACTGGTCTCAACACTCACATCTTCAAAGTTGTATAGTGAAATTTCCAATAAAGAGTGGCCCAAAGAGATGTTTATTTGATGAAGAAAATGTGAACGTAGAGATCAGTCATGAGAAGTGTACATATCGATCATTCAAAAAATGTGCATGTACAAATTTTACACAAAATGTGCATGTATGGACCGTACACAAAATGTGCATATATGAATCGTGCACAAAATGTACATGTACGAATTGTGCACAAAATATGCATGTAATATTTTTTACACTTTATTCAACAACAAAAGAATTCACATTTTTATGTAGAAATAACAATAATAAAAATAAATATTATATATATTTTATATTTACAAACCGTGCAAATGCACTGGTTATATACTAGTAATGTGTAAAAGTACATGTATTAGTATAGATATGATATTTTAAATAAGTGTATTAGAATAAAATATAAAAATAATTATAATTTTTTATATTTTAGAAAAGCGGACTATATATTGTGGACGACTGTATAAGACAGTGTGGACTATTTATTGTGTACGGAAAGAGTATATTACAAAAGGCTTTTGCCACGTTTGTTTCTCTTCTTTCCCCATTTACGCATCTTAGTTATACTAATAATGCTACAAAAACAGAGAATCCAGAAGAAGTGACGTCGGGGTTTAACGGTTCTAGCGGAGGCAGTGGTTTCTATCACACTAAAAAATGGCAAATCTGGCCATGAATTAACATAACGAAGTAAGAGACGATAAATAAGATTCTCTCTTTCAAGAATGTCGACGGATATACACTCTTCTTCCTTTGTTGCATCTCCTGAAGAAACTCACTTGTAAGAGTCGTAGCATTATTCACATGTAAATATATGGTTAAATTTTTAATTAGGAAACCCCAGGTATCCTACTTACATATCTTTGGTTGTAAGTGTTTCATTCACAAGAATGGAAAAAGGTAATTGAAAACCTTTGATAGCAAAGCTGATGAAGGAATCTTCCTTGGTTATTCCCAAGTCAGTAGAGCCTTCAGGGTATATAACCTCAGAACCCTTGTGGTGGAAGAAACACCCCATGTTGTCTTTCATGAATCTACTCTTGAGTCCAAGAAAGATCAGGCCACCAAAGAAATCTCTAATAAGATGACTAACCTGACCTTGGACAAGTCCACTTATAAGAAAGTGGATGCCTACATTCCAACATGGGATAACCTAGGGACAGAGGAATCAGGAGGCTGCACACAGAGGACATACCAGCCTGAAGAAATCAACACTGATGAAAATGAGCTGAATGACCCAATCCCAGCTCCTCAGGTAACATTTGCCAATGAAGAAGCTGAAACAACCCTGAATGATGACTCAGGACTCCTTCCCTCTGCTCTCTCCCCTGATTTACTTAGAATTGCCCAATCTAGTGGCTCAATCCCAGTTAAAGAGGTATCCCCTGTGGATAACCCCACTGAGAGAGGAAAATCCAAAAGAAGCTGGTTGATTGATCATCTAATCAATCAAATTCTTGGAGATCCTAACCTTGGAGTCAAGACTAGAAGTTTTCAGGGAGAGAATGCTCTCTTTTGTTGTTTCCTTTCAGCACAGGAACCCAAGACCATTGAAGAAGCATTAAAGGATCCAAACTGGATCATTGCCATGGAAGAAGAACTCAATCAATTTACAAGAAACCAAGTCTGGGAGCTAGTCAAAAGACAAAGTATGCCAATATCATTGGAACCAAATGGGTCTTCAAAAACAAGAAGGATAAGAATGATGTTATTGTCAGACACAAAGCAAGGCTGGTGGCAAAAGGATACTCTCAGGTTGAAGGATTTGACTATGATGAAACATTTGCCCCAGTGGCCAGATTAGAAGCTATCAGACTATTTCTTGCTTATGCTACCCACAAGAAGTTCAAGGTCTATCAAATGGATGTCAAGATTGCATTCCTCAATGGGGTCCTAAATGAAGAAGTCTATGTGGAACAACCCCCTGGCTTTGAGGAAGGCAATAAAGTATACAAGCTCAAGAAAGCCTTATATGGCCTGAAACAAGCCCCAAGTGCCTGGTATGACACTTTGTCACAATTCCTCTTGGAGCATGGTTTCACTAAGGGGAGTGTTGATAGAACACTCTTCAGAATCACACATGGGGAAGATATACTCTTGGTCCAGATCTATGTGGATGATATCATATTTGGGTCACAGAATGAGGACCTATGCACAAGGTTTTCACATCTCATGAAAGGAAAATTTGAGATGTCCATGATGGGGGAGATGAATTTCTTCCTTGGACTGCAAATCAGGCAGTCCCCTAAAGGAATATTCATCAATCAGGCCAAGTACACAAGGAAGCTGGTACAAAAATTTGGCTGCAGCACAAGCAAGGTAGTCAGGGTATCTATGAATACAAACACAAAGCTTGAACCTGATGAAGAAGGAGAATCTGTGGATCAGACTGCCTATAAAGGAATCATTGGATCTCTTCTATACCTTACTACAAACAGGTCTGACATCACTTATGCAGTAGGGATCTGTGCAAGATATCAGGCCAGTCCCAAGAAAAGTCACCTGGAAGCCACAAAGAAGATTCTAAGATATCTCAAGGGTACTGTCAACATGGGACTTTGGTACCGCTCTGATGATAACTTTGAATTAAGAGGCCACTCTGATGCTGACTATGGAGGATGCAAAATTGAGAGAAAGTAGAGCTCAATAGCAACAATCACCACTGAAGCTGATTTCTTGGAAACAAATTGATATCTTGGTTTTCCAAGAAGCAGAGCTCAGTAGCAACAAACACCACTGAAGCTGAATACATGGCTGCTGGAAGCTGTTGTACTCAAATTCTATGGATAAGGTAATAACTGACTTATTACAACATACAGGCCAATGAAGTACCTATCTTCTGTGGTAACAACAGTGCTATTGCAATATCACAAAACCCTGTACTTCACACAAGATGCAAGCATGTGGATATTAGGCATCACTTCATCAGAGATCATGTGGAAAAGAAGGATGTATGCCTTGTAAAAATCCACACTGACAAGCAAAGGGCAGACATACTCACAAAACCTCTGGCTGAAGCAAGGTTTCATGAGTTATCAGTGGAGTTAGGCTTACTTGATCCTGAGTCAGGAAACTGATCAGGCAACTCAACTCAGAATGAATCAACCAAAATTAATTCATTCACAGGTTACCAATCAAGGGGGAATGACCTATTAGCAGTGGACTCAGTTGATAATGTTCACTGATAATGTCAGACTCCCTGATACTCCACTGATTAAAAAGAAGTCCACTGATATCTTCTGATAAGTCAGTAGAGGTGACTCCCCTGAAAGCAACTGGACTGAACATAAGTCCACTGAGTACTCCACTGAGACAACTTCTGACTGATGATTACTTTATTGGTAACCGTGTCTGCGGTGCATTTAATGCGATAGCAAGTGTGCAGTAAAATCTCGGGAGATGAATTTGAGATGTTATCTCTCATGAAAAGTCCCACCTTTAACTGTCATCCTCTTGAATCCTAACCCTTGATCTCCATACAACCCCCTTTCCATTTTTAGTAATAATTACAAATTACTTGGGAAGTTAAAACACTTTATCCTCTAAATTATTACTCTCATTTCAACCGTAGATCATAATTTTCTTGATTTAATCTTCACCCTTAATTTACAATATAAATAACTTCCACACTTAGCAGTTCTTCACACGTTCTCATTATTCACAAACTCCCCAACCCTTATCATCCTTAACCTCTACCATTTCATCACCCTCTCTCTCTCAAAACAATGGTCAAAATCTACATAGACTACAAAGAACTCTCACACAACAAGAACTTTGGGTATGAACCAATTGTCTGCTTTAACCACCACAAAGTTCTTTCTGACCCCAACCTATACCACATTAGAAGAGCCTTTGACCTTATCAAAAATGCTGGGCTCTATAGATTTTTATCCAAAGGTCCAGAGAAGTGCTATGAAAGGCAGGTGTTGGAGTTCTTTGTTGGCATGGAGAAGAGCATTACATCAATTAGATCTACAGTGATGGTGGAAAAGAGTGAACAAAGGACAAACAAGAAGGGGAAAGAAGTCATTGTGCCTGTGATGAAGAGGCACAAGTTTACACTAAGGCAGGAGGACTTGCATGACATTGATTAGGGTCATAATTGCATCTTTCTACATCGATTTCTATATGGTTTTGATGTGCTTATGTTCATATTTGACCCTAAAATGATATACTTTGTACATTTAACCCTTTGTTGGCTAGAAAGTTGTGTTTATAGGTGAAAACAAGCAAAACCGGTGAAGAGACGAGCAAGTTTGATAAATTCTGGAATTCTAGAGTTGAGCCAATTGGTGCAATTGATGTCCCATGTTGAAGAGCTTGAAGACAGGGTCGCAACGGAAGAAGAATCGAGTCAATCGGAGTTCTAGCACACAAGATATGACAAAAACGAGGAAGTCGCGCATCGACCGACACTAAGTGTCTTGATCGGCAGCAAGGACACTCAAATCGGTAGCAAGACCCCCTCGTATTTCAAGATAGGCAGCAAGCCGTGCCAAATTGGCAGCTCAAGGACTGCGCATGCTGAGTGACGATCAAGATAGGCAGCAAACCGTGCCAAATCGGCAGCCGAGGACTTCGTGCGACATAGCTGCCAAGCTAGGTCGGCAGTCACTATACCTTTGGTCGGTAGCCATGCAGAATTTCTGGATTTCAGGGCTATTTTTGTATTTTTGTATTTTCACGCGTTTAATGAAGGGCACTTTGGACTAAACATTGTGGGCACTATAAATACTCAAGGATCAGATTCTCAAATGAGATTATTCATTAGTTAGATGATTAGATTAGTTTAGAGAGAGGTTAGAGGTAGTTTCCAAGTTGGGTTAGTGTAGATTTCATACTTCTCTCTACAATTACTTTTGATCCAACTATTGGATAGGATACTAGAGGAACCATAGTAGGATTACTTCCATCCACACACACTACTCACTTGCTCATCTCTAAGAGGTGATAGTTAGGATTTACTATATCTTGTTGATTTAGTAGATAAAAACCAAGACCTTTTCTTTGTTTTCCAAGCTATTAGCCTTTTGTAGACACTCAATACTTGCTTGATATTGCATCATTTTCCTGTGTTCGATATTTAACTTGGTTAACTTGCCACGACAACAACGACCACGTACACTTGCGTGTAGACACCATTTTGGGCAAACAAGTTTTTGGCGCCGTTGCTGAGGAAATGATTTCGTTGTTAAGCTAGTTATTGTTTGTTTACTTATATGTCTTTGAATGTTGTTGTTTGTTGATTGTTGTATGTCTTTATTTCTTTTTTTGTGTTTGACTATTCTTGGTGAGTGTTGATAATTGATTGTTTTTGTAGGAGTGAACTCAATTGAAGATGGGCGAATACAACCATTGCTCGTATTTCCCACAAGATACATATCCTCCTAATTCCTACACATATCAACTTTACCCATATCAACCACCACCTCTACAATAATATCCTTATCCTCCTAATCCTTACTCATATCAAGATTCCTACACTTATGAAGATACACGTTCCTACATTTCTTATGAAGAACCATATTCTTACACTCCGTCTCCTCCTATACCTTCCCATCAAGAAGAAACTCCTCCTAGCTATTTAGATGAGGCTCTAGCTCAAATTCTCAAGCAATTGGAAGAAATGAGAAGTGAAAATGAAAGGCACTTTGAGAGGACAAACAAGAAGTTTGATGAAATGTTCATGTCTCAAAGTCATCAAATCAAGAGTTTGGAGCTCCAATTGGAGAAATTGACCCAACAAGCCCATGAGATTTGTGAAGAAAAGTTGGAGGAGGAAGATGGGGGTAATTTAGATGATGAAGTTAAAGAGAGTGAAAAGAAAGAGGATGATACATTTGAGGAGATCAAAGAGACTTGTGTTCAAGAAATTTCTTATCCCAAGAGTTTCATTAATCCTCTTATTAATTCTTTTGATCATGATTTTAATCTCTTTGGTAATAATATTGAATATGACCTTCCTCTTGTTGAAATTGATAGGAATCAAAATCGAGAAGTGGAGGAGAAGGAAAGAGATGATTCAAGAGGAGGAAAAGAGAATAATCAAGAAGAGGTAGATGAATGTCCACCTATGGACATGAGCTTCATGAAGGAAGAACAACAAAATGAAGTGGAAGATGAGCTTCAAGGAGAAATGAGCATTTCTAAACCCTTAAACTCTTCCACTTGTGCTTTAATTGATAATGTTGTTTATTGTGAATTTGTCTTACCTCTTGAGTTGATTAATTATAAGAGTGAATTAAGAGTCCTATTGAACATATTTGTTAGTAGGAGATGGGGGTAGAATGGTGTTTTGAGAAGAAAAGAGGAAAATTCATGTGCTTATAGGTATAAAATGATAAGGAAAGTAGGGGTATGGGGTAGAAATCCTACTTGTTTCCTTGATCATTATGCTTTGAGATTGTTGTATGATGGCAAGAATGATACATATCCTTGGCCATTTAGCGAACATTGGTGTCGTCCGGCTAGGGGACGTTAAATCCAAGCGCTAGATGGGGGCAACCCATCCTAAAAATCTCTTGCTTATTAGGATTGCTTTGTAGTTTAGATAGTGTTAATTGTTTTGATTAGTTTCATATGAGGTAGTGTGTTCTCTTACCTTGGTTGGTGCATGTGATTTATCCTATTTTGGGGGTGTTGTCTCTTGTATATATGGTGATTTCTTGGTTTAGTTGAGCTTATACATGCATTGTTGGTTCATTGATTCATAGCATACCCTATTTTCATCACTCTTTTCCAAACTTTTAGGATCACAATCCGAAAAAGTTTGGGGTGGTGTGTTCGTTCTTCAAATGTTGATTTGCAAGGATAATGAATGACATTTGTGAGCTTGAGAAGGATATGTTGAGGAGAATTATTTTCCTACTCGGCCAAGAAGGACATTTTTGTGTAAGTGGCAAGTTGCTTCCCTATTCTTAATCCCAACTCAAGGTATGTCTTTACACTTATCTCTTGTTATTTTTTTCTATTTCTAGGTTTAGTTTGTTTGATTTTAGATTGCTATTTTGAGCTTAAGTGTTGATTCTTGTGGTATTGTGCTTTGACTTGTGCATTGCATGATCTTTTCTCCACTTTGCTAAACTTTTTAGACCCTTGGTCCAAAAAAGTTTGGGGGTGTGTTCGTTTCGCAAATCTCATTGCAATGCTATGTTTAGGATGATTCTAGTGCTTCTATGATGTTTTTAGCTCATGTGCCTATTATAATGTCTTGTTTTGCTTGTTGATTTTAGCCATTATGTCGCTAGTTTATAGTGTGGCATGAGATATGCTTATGGTTGTGTGGATGATGTAGATAGTGCATAGTTAAGTGTAGTGTGCATATTGCTTAATTCATTTTTGTCTATAGTGTAGTTGATTCTTTGATGCTTTGATACATGATTGATGTGTACATGTTTGATATGATATGAGTCATGATGACCTTAACCTGTGAGGTTTGAGCCTATTTTGCTCATTTCAATCGTAAACGGATGACATTTCTTTGATGTGAGATCCACATGGTGCATTTCCACTCTAGAACTTAATTTAAGTCTTGTTTGAGATCACATTTTGTAATGAGTTGTCAAAAATGATTTGAGGTCATCTTTGATTTTATATGAGTCACTTAGCCAAATTATCCATACCATAACATTGATTCCATAGTTAGCCATTTTTTGCCTTTGTCCTCTTTCTTTGGCAACCTATGATTGTAGCTTGATTATCCTTCATTTTGAACCTTATTTTCCCTATGACTAGTGGAGGTTTAATGAGGATAAGAAGGTTACATGTGCTTTGAAAGAATACTTGGTGGATGAGATGGTGAAGGAAAGTGAAAGAAATAAAAGAAAAAGATGTGAGAAAAGAAGTGAGGTTGTGTTGAATAAAAAGATGTGAAGAAGGGCTTATGTTCCTAATGTGTTGGTAATGTGATGCAAAATTGCAAAAGAAGGGAAGTGGAAAAATGCTTGAAAGGAAGAAGTGTGAAAAGAAGTGTTATGTGATTGAAATGGTATTGCAACTTGTTCACTTGCAACCTATCTTTGGAAGAGTAGATATATTCTAGCTAGATATCTTGACCTTTTGCTCCACTAGTACGATAGTCACTTCTATCTAAAAATATCCCACCCATACCAAAGAGCTAACACTACAACCAAATAAAAGTCATGTTTGATTTGATGATGAGTTACTTGTCAAGTGGTGGAGAATTTGAAACTTTTATCAAGCTTATGGTAGTGGATGTACTATGTGTGATGTTAAGTGAACCTCATACACTTGAGAGCTGGAGTGATACACTATCTACTGAAGATTTTGACTCATTGATTTGATCTTGTGTGCATTGATGTTTATGTAGATGATTAATGAGATGACACTACATTGATAGGTTGCATGATATTAGGTGATGTATATATGGCATTTGACTTGTGTTTGATGCTTTATTGATACAATTATTTCCCTATCTTATGGTTTCGTTGCTCGAGGACGAGCAACAATCTAGTTTGGGGGTGTGATTAGGGTCATAATTGCATCTTTTTGCATCCATTTCTATATGGTTTTGATGTGCTTATGTTCATATTTAACCCTAAAATGATATACTTTGTGCATTTAACCCTTTGTTGGCTAGAAAGTTGTGTTTATAGGTGAAAACGAGCAAAACCGGTGAAGAGACGAGAAAGTTTGATAAATTCCGGAATTCTGGAGTTTAGCCAATAGGTTCAATTGATGTCCCATGTTAAAGAGCTTGAAGAGAGGGTCGCAACGAAAGAAGAATCGAGTCAATCGGAGTTCTAGAACTCAAGATATGACAAAAATAAGGAAGTCGCACATCGATCGACACTAAGTGTCTTGATCGGCAGCAAGGACCCTCAAATCGGCAGCAAGACCCCCTCGCTCGCGCGCCTAGCACCTGGATCGGCAGATCAAGGACCGCGCGTGCTGAGTGACGATCAAGATCGGCAGCAAGCCGTGCCAAATCGGCAGCCGAGGACTTCGCACGACCTAGCTACCGAGCTAGGTCGGTAGTCACTATGCCTTTGGTCGGCAACCATGCAGAATTTCTGGATTTCAGGGCTATTTTCGTATTTTTGCGCGTTTAATGAAGGGCACTTTTGACTAAACATTGTGGGCACTATAAATACTCAAGGATCAGATTCTCAAAGGAGATTATTCATTAGTTAGATGATTAGATTAGTTTAGAGAGATGTTAGAGGTAGTTTCCAAGTTGGGTTAGTGTAGATTTCATACTTCTCTCTACAATTACTTTTGATCCAACCATTGGATCTTTAATCCGTTTATTCTATTAGTTTATTCTCGATTCAAGCTACAATTGTACGGTTCAATTTCTCGTTTTGCATTCAAGATTAGGAGATAATTTTTCAAGGTTTGATGCTTGTATTTCAATTCCATCTACATTTCATAAGTTCTCTTGAATTCTATTGTTTTAATTCATAATCATGATGTTTAGATTTTTAATTGTTGATTTTCATTATCAATTAGCCATGGGCTAATATCCTTGTTGCATGGTTGTATGAATATTATGGTGAATTTAGTCTCTTGTTAATCCTATGCATGAATTAGTGATCTTGATGGATTAGTTCTCTTATTAATGACTTGTATGAATGCTTGGGATGTTTAATTGGATTGTATGGCTTATATGTTTTAGCAATGAAATGCGAATTGAGCTATAAGAACCTTATGCATACCAAGTGTTTGATGTTTGGCTTGTATGATCAATGAGAATTGCATATTAGCTTAGACCTCTTAATTGGAGTGTTGGGAGTTGTAGAGAGATCTAGACATCCAATAGAGCCCTTAGCTTATGTTGTAGAGAGATCTAGACACTAGTTGGCTTGACTAAGACACCAAGAGACATTTTGCATGCTAGGATGGATAGGACACTAGAGGAACCATAGTAGGATTACTTCCATGCACACACACCACTCACTTGCTCATCTCTAAGAGGTGATAGTTAGGATTTACTATATCTTGTTTATTTAGTAGATAAAGACTAAGACCTTTTCTTTGTTTTCCTAGCTGTTAGTATTTTGTAGACACTCAATACTAGCTTGATATCGCATCGTTTCCCTGTGTTTAATATTTAACTTGGTTAACTTGCCTCGACAACAACGACTACGTACACTTGCGTGTAGACACCATTTTGGGGCGAACAGACATCCTTGTGTTGCCAAATGAGGGTTTGGACCCAGGGACTTATATGCTTGGAGAGGAAGAGAGATTTCTAGACACAATTACAAAAAAGAAGGAGCAGTATGTCACAACCTTCAACAAGAAACTCCTCAAGCCTGAGTTTGAGGTCTTGGCAAAGATTGTTGGGAAATGCATCCTAGCAAATCAGGGCAGTATTGAGCAAGTGAGCAAGATAAAACTCAGATTGATGGCAACCATTATCAACACCACTGACAGAGTAAAGTTCAACTGGCATCAGTTATTTATCTCAAATCTCAGTGAGGAGAGGAGCAAGCTGAAGGAGATCAAAGGAAGGATGGTGATAGAGCACAAGCTGTGCTATGCTTCAAAGGTGTCTCTCATCATTGATGCACTTAACTTGAAGTATACCTTTCCTGATACAAGATCTTGGAACAAGGCCAATATACTTTTCAATTCTGAGAAGCTTCTGGAGAAGATGAAGGTACAAGCTCCATCCAGACAAGGGAGATAGGAGCAGGCCACTGTCCCTGAAGATTCAGCAGAGGATAGTCCTCCTGTGAAAATAAAGAAGAGGGCTTTGAAGCCCAGTGAAAAGATGAAGTCCCATAAGGAAGAGGAGTTGGAGAAGAAGAAGAAGAGGAGGCTTGTGAAGAAAACATTCATTGAGAGCAGGGCCATCAGCATCAGCTTTGAGACATCCACCACCCACTTATCTACTAAGAAATCCACTGAAGAAGAGGAAGAAAGATTAAGGTCACCTATTGACCTTCTAAACACAACTGCCCTGAAGGGGATTGAGGAAGGTCAGGAGGGTGAGGAGGCTGAAGGAGTAAGGAGGAGGAGGAGAGTACAGATGAGTCTGATGAAGAGAGTTCAGAGGAGTCAGAAGAGAAAATTGGAGGACAAGAAGCCTTAGAGGACTCTCAAAAGTCCACTGAGGTAACCAAAATAACACCCACTGAACCCACAGCACTTGAAAACCCCACTGAAGGCTCTCAATAGCCTTAAAGTGAAACCAAAGAACAAACCCCCATCCCACAGGCTAGTGAGATCCTGCCCTCACTTGAAGTAGTTGATGAGGAGGAGGTCCAGTATTGGGACAATCTGAGTATTTTGATTAGATCTCAAAACCCCTGATGAATTTGCCTAAGTACAGTTGTTCAAGATTGTCTAGTTCAGGATAGTCAGGTTAGGGATTCAGTTCAGGGGGAACGTGTTGAAGACTGAAGAATATTGGAGTCGACCCAATTATCTGAAGTCTGAAGTGCAATTCATCCTGAAGAAAGTCAGAGTCAGTCTTACTGAAAATTGCCTGAACTAAAGCTGAAGACCGTAGCTTGAAGATCCATCCTGAAGACAATCCGGAATTCCATTGACTGATGTTTCTATTGAGTACACTAAGCATGCTCAGGACAGAACTTAGTCAGTGAAGAGTAAGTGTAACCTATTAGGCCGAGCTGAATGCTCATAAGACCTGACTTAGGCCTTGAGTCAATTTATCTGACTCATGTAAGTCCAAAGCAAAAAGGTTACACATACTGAGCTGAATTACCTATCAGGCCGAGCTCAATGCTCGTAAGACCTGACCTAGGCCTTTGATCTGTTTGCTTGATCCATGTAAGTCTAAAGCAAAAAGGTTATTTATGCTATGGGACAAAGAGGCAAAGAGAATGTCAGTAAGACTCCGATAAAGATAAACATTCAGGTTGAGTTATTTGCAAGAGACTCAGAGTATTGAATGTACGAGGAAGGACAAGTGTCAGGTGATCAACTAGCCCTTTGTACGGAGAGCCAATGATCTTTTGAAATGCATGTACGGAGTCTGCGCAGTAGTTAATGCGGCATTTAATGCGTCTCAGAGTTGCAGGCGGCGGGACAAAGATTGCCAGATTAAGCATGGTGATTAGGTCAACAATACATCTAGCCTGCAACTACCCTAAATAGGAAAGATTTGTAAAGATCTCCTCCAACGGATCTTTTTCAAATCTTACCTATAATTACCGAGAGCCTTGCACCCATTCAAGGCTAACGGGAAATTTCCAAGCGAAAGCTCTCAAGAATCCAAGCACTCAAAGCATACTTTGAACAACACTCTGCAATTAAATTTCCCTAGTGTTGTAGTAGGATTCACTCTGTATCTGCTTAGTTCTGATAGCTCTTATCTTTAGCATTGCTTTGTATTGCTAGGGCTATCCTTAGTTGGAAACCAAGAATACCAAACCACTCAGGGTGTGAGATTGGTTGGTTAGAAGGACTGGGACTTGTAAAACCACCCAGAGGTCAGTTCCTAAGAGAGGAATTTGGCTATTCGTGTCCCTTGGCACGTAAAAACTAAGTACCTATCCTCAGGGTTTTGAGGGTAGCTTCCTGTTAAATCAGGTCGTGGACGTAGGAGTTAGTTATCTCCGAACCACGTTAAAAAGACCCTTGTGTGCTGATTTACATTCGTGTTTAGGATCATAATTGTCATTCATATTAAACTGAGCATACTGCATTGTTTTGATATTCAGGCTGAATCAATCATCCTGAGTCTTAATATTGTGCACCTGCCTTAACCACCAATTTACTAAGCAAACTCAGAGAAAAGTTTTTCGAAGCTAAAACGAGTAGAAACTAAGGGCTCACATTCCGCACGTACTCTAGCTTACTGAGATAGTAGTCCAACTGACTTGCTTCTGAGCAGTCACTAGGTTTGTTATCTCTACTGAGCTTCTGAGCACATTACTCACACTCAGCCTATCTGACTCCATTACTGACTTGTCCCTGCTGCCCCTGCGGACTATCAGTTTTGCTGAGTAACATTAGGATCTTCCTGACTGAGCGTGTAAGAGTATTTTTCTGAGTCTTCAGAAAAATCTGACATCAGTGTATTCCCCCCCTATACACTGATTTAACTCATTTCGGGACCAACAAGTGGTATCAGAGTAGTGGTTCAAAAGACCACTGATTTTGTTTACCAACAGTTTCTGAGGAGAAACTTTTGGTGGTCAACTGAACATATCTATTTCTGAAAACTTGCATTCATGGCATCCGGTTCTAAACGCCTCGAAGGCAGTCTTCGTGAAATCTCTATTGACAATTATTATTATTGGAAATTCAGGGTCCTTGCACATCTTTACTCAATCCATGATCAGATGCCCCAGGTGATTGATCATGGTCCGATCAGATTTATGAGGAATCTTTAGACCACCTGGCCCATAGCTGGCAATGTCCCTGTTCCGGCTGCCGGAGATGAGCCTGTGGAGAGGTCTGCGCTTACATCTGATCAGATTAAGCAAGTCGGACTGGATAATGTTGCGAAGAACATTATACTCCACACCGTTTCTTATGAGAACTCGGTCATGCTCATGCATCTGACTACTGCGAAGGAGATTTGGGATGCACTGTACTCTCTGAAAGAGGAGGCCAGCTATGAACTTGAGCAATTATACCCTGCCTTGAACTCCCATCTGACCCTCAAGGACATGTTTGAGAGGGTCAGGCTACTGGTCAAGCTAAAGGATGCATACCTTTATGAGTTGTTGGAGGCTGTTAAGGGAAAGGGAGAAGGCTACTGGAGGAAGGAAGAGAGAGAAGTGCTTGAGTTTGCTCAAGTAAGAAAAGTGAGCTTGTTGTTAGCTGAGTGGGAATTTGGCAAGCTGGTTGCTAAGAAATTGGAGGAAGCAAGACTGATTGCCAAGAAATTGGAGGAAGCAAGACTGATTGAGGGGCCCAAGGGCAAGTCATCTGATGACCAAGGAAAGGATGGAGATAATGAAGGAGCCAACCCAACAGAGGAGGGTTAGGCTGATGCAAGTTAGGGGATTTCTCAGGCTGGTGGGAGTCAGGGCACTGAGAGTCAGCGCATTGAAGAACATCCTGAGTCACAGGGAACTCAGACAGAGGTTGTGCCCTCCCCTGATGAGACACCAATTGCTCAGATAGAAGGAGTCATTCAGACTGTTGTTCAGGCTGCTGTGGAGCCTAAGTCTGAGGGAAAGGAACTGGCAAGTCTGACAAGAAAGGTGGACAACATTGAGATCATGATGGAAGAACAATCTATTGAGGCTGTTGTGCTGGATGAGCACCTTGATCAGGTACAGGATTCCAATTTGACCCTTATTACTAACCTATCAAGCAATGTGGATAGAATGGAGATGCATCTGTCAATGGAACTCAATGATCAGAAGACCAGTGTGGAGCAAGAGAGGCAGGCTCATACACAGGTCATTGTGGCAATCAGACAGGAAAACCTGGAGGAAAAAGAGAGGTTGATACATGCCACTATCACAGCCATGGCAGGTGGTCTGATGGAAAAGATGGATGCATACATCACAGGGAGGGAAAATGCTCTGAAGGCCGAGATTGAGACTCAGGTGAGGCAGGCACTTTCAGTGCTTCCCACTCAGGCGGCCACTAATCTGATCATAGAGGAGAAGCTAAAGCCATTTACTGACTTTGGAGTGGATGCTACCTTTCACCTGAGGGCACTTAATGAAGAGACAGAGCATTACCTTACTCATCTGTGAGTTGTGGAGCAGGACATAAATAAACACTCGGTTCCTCTTGTTGAACTCTCTAGGAGAGTTAGCAAGAAGGGGGAAAAGAGAGATGATAGGAAGGTCAGGCCACTGGGAGGACCACCTGTGGGCAAGGGGCCTGACCCTAAGAAGTTTGCATCTGATGTAAGGACAGAGGTTGATACTCTGATAAAAGAAGGGGAGCAGGCTACTGCCCATGAAAAAATGAAAGGGAAAGCTGATGCAGGAAGGGAAACTAGGCTGTCTAGGGCCAAAGATCAGATTTTGAGGGAGAAGAGGCAAAGGGGTGAGCAAAGGAGTGGGAGTGTGTCTGACACTCAGGCTACCAAAGAAGGAGAGTCATGATTGCTCAGGAACAAGAAGAGGTAAGAGAAGTTGTTATTGAAAATCCCAACCCCATAGCTTCACTTGCACTCAGTCAGCCTGAAAAGGTGCAGACCACTGAAGACTTGTTCAGGCCACCTACTCTCAGTCCCCTGGCTCAGGCAATAAAGGCAGGGAAGTCACTTGATGAATTGAAGATGGAGGAGAAAAAGAGACTGATTAAGAGTGGTCAACTTGTGAAACCCCCACCACCTAGGAAGGCAAGGATTTTTATTGGAGGATGAAGGCCAGGAGGAGCCAGGCTTAGGCTAGTGAGCCCATTGCCAAATTTCCACACATAGATCCTTCGGTTCCCAGAGACATCAATGACTCTTGGAAGGAAGCCAAGAGGGAGTTTGTGTACTCCTTATATGTATGTTGGTCCCGAAACGAGTATAATCAGTGTATGGGGGGGGGGAATACACTGATGTCAGATTTTTCTGAAAGATTCAGAAAAATGCTCTAACACTCTCAGTCAGGATTTCCTGAAGTACTCAGTATGCTGAAGGTCCACAGGGGCAGCAGGGACAGTTCAGTAATGAGTCAGATAAGCTGAGTGTGAGTAAAGTGCTTGGAAGCTCAATAGAGATAACAAACCTACTTACCGCTCGGGAGCTAGTCAGTTGGACCACTATCTCAGTGAGCCAGAGTGAGTGCGGAAAGTGAGCCCTTAGATTCTACTCGTTTTAGTTTCTGAAAACATTTTCTCTGAGTTTGCTTAGTAAACTGGTGGTTAAGGCTGAGTGCACAGTATTAAGATTCAGGATGATTGATTCAGTCCTGAATAGAAAAACGATGCAGAATGTTCAGTTTATTATGATGACAGTTATGATCCTGAACAGAACAGTAAATCAGCACACATGGGACTTTTTAACGTGGTTCGGAGATAACCAACTCCTACGTCCACGACCTGATTTAACAGGAAGCTATCCTCAAAACCCTGAGGATAGGTACTTGGGTTTTACGTGCCAAGGGACACGAGTAGCCAACTTCCTCTCTTAGGAACTGACCCCTGGGCGTTTTACAAGTCCCAGTCCTTCTAACCAACCGATCTCACACCTTGAGTGGTTTGGTATTCTGGTTTCCAACTAAGATAGCTCTAGCAATACAAAACAATGCTAAATAATAGAGCAATCGATCTAAGCAAATACAGAGTGAATCCTACTACAACACTAGGGAAATTTAATAGCAGAGTGTTGTTTATAGTATGCTTTGAATGCTTGGATTCTTGAGAGTTTTCTCTTGGAAATTTCCCGTTAGCCTTGAATGGGTGCAAGGCTCTCCATATTTATAGGTAAGATTCAAAATAGATCCGTTGGAGGAGATCAAATCAAATCTTTCCTATTTTAGGTAGATTGCAGGCTAGAAATACTGTTTGACCTACCCGCCATGCTTATTCTGGTAAGTTGTCACATCACTTGCAACTTTTGAGACGCATTAAATGCTGTGTGGACTCCGTACATACATGTCGAAAGATCATTGGCTCTCTGCTCTAACGGCTAGTTGACTTTAAGACATTTTTCCTTCCTCGTACATTCAATACTCTGAGTCTCTTGTTAATTACTCAGTCTGAACGTGTGTCTTAATGGAGTCTTACTGACATTCTTTTTATCTCTTGTCCCATAGCATAAATAACCTTTTGCTTTGGACTTACATTATTCAGGTGATCTGAACCAAGACCTAAGTCAGGTCTTAAGTGCATTCAGCACAGCCTGATAGGTTATTTAGCCCAGTATGTGTAACCTTTTTGCTTTAGACTTACATGATTCAGGTAAACTGAACCAAGACCTAAGTCAGGTCTTAAGTGCATTCAGCACAGCCTGATAGGTTATTTAGCCCAGTATGTGTAACCTTTTTGCTTTGGACTTACATGATTCAGGTAAACTGAACCAAGACCTAAGTCAGGTCTTAAGTGCATTCAGCACTGCCTGATAGGTAACACTTACTCTTCACTGACTAAGTTCTGTCCT
>JAPKLY010002701.1:2220-22876 GCA_026898435.1 Prunella vulgaris | reverse complement strand
AGCCATGTGGCCTCTGGAGGTGACATGTGTCCTCCACTTGTCATCCTCTCAGTCACTTGCTCCACTGACTCTAACTATAATGTTCTACGTCTTTCCTATAGGATCTTCGAATATCCTGTGTCCTCTTCCTCGGAGTATAGCGAGCAATGTGGCGAGCAGATGGGCGAGCACTACGGGCTTGTTCTCAGAGTTTAGTACCTTGCCTCCCCAGGAGCCGAGCGAGCAGGTTGGCGAGCATACGGGCGAGCATGGTGGCGACCAACTCGGACTTAGCTCTATGGGCTCGTTGCTTCGTTATACCAGGGTTCGAGCGAGCACTTAGGCGAGCAACAGAGGAATGGCCACGTAGGCTTGCTGTCTCGTCACCTCCAGCTGGGCGAGCATGTGGGCGAACATCTCGGCGAGCACGTGGGCGAGCAGCTGGACCACTTTAGTTTGCTTAGACTCTTATTTCTTTAATCCTCGAGCTTAGTTCTTTTTATCAACATTTGCCCCTCAGTATATGCTTTGATTTTGATATCAAAGTATATGCTGGAGTTAGTTTACTAAGCGGACGAGCAGTTGGGCGAGCTATTGGGCGAGCAACTTAGCTAGAAACATGGTCCTCGTCTTGGTGCTCGCCTTCTTGCTCGCTCTCTCTCTCTTCGGCAGTTTAAAATGGCTCCGGAAAATGAGGCACCTCCTCGTTTCGTGTGCCAATCAGTCGCATGAAAAGGCATGCCTTTTCAGAAACTTTTCAAATGTTTTGCAATTTGGTCCCTGGAATTCTTTTCCCTCTTTCACTTTGACTCGAACATATAAATAGGGGTTTTCCTAAGCACTATTCATCTTCTTCTTCATTTACTGTTTCTCCTTTTAGTATTCCCGACGATTTCTTCTTCAATCTTTTTTCGACGATCCTCAGGAACCTTCATCACTCCGGCGACCGGTCCTGCGACTTCAACATACTAGGTAATTCCTCAATTCCTTTCATCTCTTCTTCACATTACCTTTATTTTCTTTTTATTTTTGCATGTCTATTTTATGTACTTGTTTACCGGAATTTCTGATCGGAATTTTGTTGACGACGCCCCTCATCCTTAGTTAATCACACCTTAGGATCAACCTTGTCTTTTCCTCTTTCTTCCCGAATCCATGTCGTCATCTTCAAGCCGTATGATTTCCCACCGGAATCCGGGCAAACGGCCCATGGTGGAGAATGTAGAGGAAGGTGGCCCGATTGCGGGCTTGTCCTCGGTTCATTTGGCGGGGTCTGATTCTGCGGTTGAGGAGGTGAACCGGTTTCTGGAGAGAGGAGGCGAGCAAGCCATCGAGGAGGCTAGCGAGCACCCCTGCGAGCATATCGGCGAGCAGCTGGGCGAACAAGAAATCGAGCAGCCCATTGCTCGCCCAGAGGGGGATGATGCGGAGGACGTAGAAATACTCTCCAGCGGTGGCGATAGCGACGACTCTATCACTGAGTGGTTCGAGTCTGTTAGCTTCCCCCAACCGCACATGTCTGAGAGGTCCATCCCCGAAGGCATTGCACAAGAGTTCGACTGGAGAGCGTACTACGAGCGGTATGCTGCTGACTTCCCGACACCTCCTCGGCAGTATCGGGAACTTGAAAGAGATGACCGCACATCCTTTAAGGCGAATACCATAGTGAGTGTCATCGATGAGGACGATCTTGACCACATCCGGAAGGAGTATCATATTCCCTGTGACGTTACCATGTATGCTCCCCAGGAGAAAGAAAGAGCTGACCGCCCCCCGGAAGGATTGACGGCCATAAACGTGCATACGTTGGCTGCTGGTGTGACGTTACCCTTGCACCCTCTTATCGGGCGCTTTTTGGAGACGACGGGTTTAGCGATCACCCTGCTGACCCCCAACGCGTGGACGTACCTGATATCACTATGCACGGTTTTTGCCTTGGAGAAGTACAAGGATCGCCTGACTCCTCAAGAGGTGAATTACACCCTCTGCCTTAGCAAGTGCTCTGAGGAGGGCCAAGGCTATTATTACCTTAAGGCGAGGAGTGACATGAAGATCCTTGAGGGACTGCCAAACAAAGTGAGAGACTAGAAGGAACAATTCTTTTTTATCGGCGGTGACTGGCGGGCTCCTGACAACAATGAGGGTCTTGGGGGACGCATTATGACCCCTACTGAGTTTGGCGAGTTGCAGCGTAGGATTTGTTTACATGCTTTGAACCTTATTCTTTTTTGATATTGTGTCTGATGTCTTTGTTCCTTTGTATTGCAGGCTTGATCCCTCAGCGCTGGAAGAAGACGAGCTTATCTGAAGAATTCAAGTTCACTTGTATTCTCGTTTGTCGCCGGAACAAGAAGGATAGAACTTTTGACTATCTAAACAAGCCCAGCTGCCGCATTGCTTCGGGACTGATCACAACCCCTCACCATCTACGAGCTCAGGTTGCCTATCCCGCAGGTAAGGTTGTCTTGGTACTTTTGAGATTGAGATTTCATGCAAAATTCCTAACTTTTTCTATCTCTTAACGCTTGCAGCTTCTGAAGTCTCTATTGCTATCCCTCCGTCCTTTAAGGCTTTGAACCAAAGATTCGGGATGGCACGTACTAAGAGGGATCCCCCATCCATGGTGTTAGCAGCTCAAATTGTTGCTAAGACCACCAAGAAGCCTGCCGGAACCGGGCCGAGCACACGATCCTCTGCTCCCTCTCGAGCCCCCCGCCCCGAAGCTCGACAAACTCTGGGTGATTCCCCGAGCGGCGGCGGTCGCCGACTACAGCGAGGTGACGAATCATGCGTGGAGCGTGAAAGTGAAGCGGCCAAGAGGGCGAGGGTTTCAAGGCCTCCAAGTTCGGGAGGATTGGGTCGGGTTGAGGTTCTGGAGTCTACCCCTCCCGTTTCTGCTGGTACCCCGACAGCCCCTGCATCTATCCGCTCGATCGGTCAGCTGACCGACATCACATATCTGGGATGGGACCAGGAGCGGGCAGCTGGGTATGACATGTTTATACTTGATATTTTCTTGTATCATACCTCTGACATGTTTATACTTAACATTTTCTTGTATGGCCATTTAAGCAGGTATGACCCTACACGTTATCAACATCGCAGCCCGCCGGTCCACCAGTTTGCACTTGCCCGTCCTCCAAAGTCTCTCAATGAGCTCAAGGGCCCAGTCCGAGGAGCTGTCGAATCTGCTGTCCGACACTGGACCCAGCCCCAAGACGCCATCATTCATCATCAGTCGTTGACTGATAACATCCGCACAGCCATGCACCATTCGAGTGGTGCCCTCATTACCGCTCAACGTGCTATCGAGCAGGCTGTGACGTTGGAGAAGTCCTACGCGGTGCTGAATGATAGCCTAAGGAATGAGAGGGACGAGATGAAGAAAAGAGTTGCCACATTCGAGGCCAAAGCTAAGGCTTCCCTGGATGCCGAGCAATCGATGATTGCTAGTGCCGAGAGGTCTTGGGTTGAAGCTGAGGGTCTTCGGGTTGAGCTGGCCAATGTCCGGGCACAGTTGGAGGAGAGCAGGGTTGCCCGGGGAAAGATTGATGAGCTGGAAAATGAACTCCAGGCCACCCGGACCGAACTTGTTGATCTTAAGGCTGCCCATACTGATTGCTATACTGCTGAAGCCGTTGCGGATATCCGAGCGGAGTCCTCTGACTTTGGCTTTGTTTACGCCTTTATTGAGAATCTTCGGGCCTATCACCATGCTGTTGGTGAGAACGAGGACCCTTGGACAGCCTTGAAGAAGGAGTTCACCGACTTCCTTACCGAACATCCTCTTAAGGAAGGTTTGGTGGTGGATATCAGGGACCTTGAAGAGATGGGAGTTGACTTAAGTGATGTGCCTTCGACACTTAAGATCATCGGTGGAAACTATCCGCCTCTTCAGATTAATGCTGAGGATGATGCGATGGTGGACACTGAGGGTCTATCTCCGTTCGAAGTCCTCCCTGGTCTTTCTCCTTCAGGCGCCGGCGAGCAGGTGGGCGGCCAGACAGGCGAGCAAGCAGATCATGGCCGTGAACAGGCTGGCGACCAGGCTGGCGAGCAGGGGGGCGACCAGCCTGGCGACCATTAAAATGATGTGTTTTTTTTTCTTTTTGTTTCAATTGTCCTCGGAGACGTTTTTACTTTTTGCTTTTTCGCCCTTGAAGGCGCCCTATATGTACCCAAACACCTTTCGCCGTTTAATGCATTTGCAGTTTTTCTTTTATTGGCTTTCGCTTATATTTGCTTCTGCTGTTGATACTTTTGTCTTAGTTATTTAGTGCTCACTTTTGATGTACGGTGTTTTAATTGATTCGTCTTACTTTTCCTTTTTATTGGAATCGCGAATTTACACCTTATTTTTCATCCCTTTGGATGTAGGCTTATTGATTGGTAAGGACTCCCCTTTTAATGGTTATAACCTTAGGGTTAGTCTCAATACCTTGCCTTTATTGTGGACTCGTAAGTCTTGAGAGCTTTATAACTTGAGACATCTTTTGATACATCAATTTGAAAGGACGCCTCTCTATTCAATAGAATAATAACTTTACATATTTGTCTCCATCTATTATGGACCCGCTTGCCCCTATACATGTTGGACAAGCAAGGTTTTCTTGAGAAATTTACATAAGTCTTCATTGGTAAAACTTCTTGAGATGTGTTGCATTCCAAGTGTATGCCGAAGAGTTACCCTGCATATCCTCCAGGTCGTACGTCCCATTTGGCCAACTTTTTGTTACTTTGAACGGACCTTCCCATTTTGGACCAAATACTCCAGTCGGGACTGCTAATATCCTTCGCATCACCAGGTCACCAATTTGGAACTTTCTATCTTTAACCTGCGAGTTGTAGTATTTCTCGGCTCGTCGCTTGTAGACTGCATTCCTCAATTCTGCCGAGGTTCTTATTTCTTCAATCAAGTAGTTTTCTACCGCCATATCGTTTTCATTTGCTTCCTCACTGTATTCGATTATCCTCCATGTCCGATGTTGGACTTCTACTGGGATGACTGCTTCAACTCCGAAAGCCATTGTGAATGGTGTCTCCCCGGTACTTGTCCTGTAAGATGTTCTGTATGTCCACAAGACTTCCAGAAGCTCGTCGGCCCAACTCTCCTTTTTTTCTTCTAACCGGATCTTTAGGATGTGCTTCAAAATTTTATTCACTGCTTCAACTTGTCCGTTTGATTGAGGATGATATGGTGTGGAGTAATGTTTCTTGATGTCCCAAGATGTGCAAAAGTCTCTTAACTTACTTCCATCAAACTGCCTCCCGTTATCCGTGACTATCGACTGTGGTAACCCGAATCTGCATATCAGGTTCTTCCAAATAAAGCTTATCATCCTCTCTTGGGTTATTGTCGTTAGAGCTTCAGCTTCGGCCCACTTAGTGTAATAGTCCACGGCCACCACTACAAATTTTACCCCTCCCTTCCCGGGAGGGAATGGGCCGATCAAGTCGATACCCCATTTAGCGAATGGCCACGGACTATATACTGACTTCAATTCTTGTGCTGGGGTGTGGATGCTTGGAGCGAACTGTTGGCATTTCAAGCATCTCTTAGCATATCTGATAGCATCCTTTCGTAGTGTAGGCCAATAATATCCTTGCCTGACGGTTTTGTAAGCTAAGGCTTGCCCCCCCAGCATGTCCTCCACATATCCCTTCATGGATTTCTTTCAACACCTTCTGTCCTTCTTCTGAAGAAAGACATTTGAGTAATGGGAGTGAGATTCCTCTTTTATATAATTGCCCTTCGACCATCGTGTATCTCGCAGCCTGTTTCACAATCCGCTGTGCTTCCCATGGGTCTCCTGGCTGCTCTCCGTTGGACAGGTATTTATAGATAGGTGTTCGCCATTCATCGGTAGACTGTTGCTGGCTATTGATTATCTGTTGCCCCCTCTTCAACACTTGATTAACATAATCAAATGTTGAAGGATTAATTAACTTTGTGACCACCACTTCTGAGATGCTTGATTCTCCGGTGCTCGTGGCTAACCGGGCTAAAGCATCTGCTTGGGTGTTCTCTAGTTGGGGGATCTGCTCAATGTATACTTGCTCAAACTTTGATATCAGGTGTGCAACGATCCTTTGGTAAATGATCATTTGTCGATCCTTCGCCTCGTACTCTCCTCGGACTTGAGATATGATTAGCTGTGAATCTCCAAACACCTGAAGTCTAGTTGCCCCCACAGCTAATGATAGTCTCAAACCCGCGATAAATGCCTCGTATTCAGCTTCGTTGTTTGTTGCTAAGAAATC
This sequence comes from Prunella vulgaris, assembly GCA_026898435.1. Lineage (NCBI taxonomy): Eukaryota > Viridiplantae > Streptophyta > Magnoliopsida > Lamiales > Lamiaceae > Prunella > Prunella vulgaris. The sequence continues at coordinate 16,636 of JAPKLY010002701.1, read as the reverse complement.
AAACCTTATTGCGGAGGTGAACACCTGTTTATCGGGACTTATCAGAACGACACCAGCTCCGGCTGCAGAACTTGTTGCTGAGCCGTCCACATAGAGGTGTCATGGGTAAACACGTCCCCTCGTCGGATCTTGAGGGTAGGTTAGCTCTACTATGAAGTCTGCCAGAGCCTGCCCTTTGATCGCTGTTCGGGGTGCGTATGTTATACCATACTGGCTGACTTCTAGTGACCATTTTAGTAATCGTCCGGCAGTATCAGGTCTATGTAAGACTTGCCTCAAGGGAAATGTTGTTAAAACTTCCACTTGATGGTCGAAGAAATATGGTCGGAGCTTCCGCACACTCATTACCAATGCATATGCCAATTTCTCCATTGGGGAATATCGCAGTTCCGCCTCGTGCAGCACTTGGCTGACATAATATATTGGCAAATGCGTCTTTCCTTCTGCACGCACCAAGGCTGAACTTATGGCCATTTCTGATGCTGCCAGGTATAAGTACAGCTTTTCTCCTGGCACCGGCTTTGACAGGATTTGGGGATTGCTGAGGTAATTCTTTATATCTTCGAACGCCTTTTGGCAAGCATCCGTCCATACATAGTTGGTCTTCCCGGTCCTTTTGCAGATGCCTTTGCCTTTGATTGACTCGAAGAAGGGTCTATTCTTGTCCCCAGATCTGGATATAAACCTGTTGAGTGCCGCGAGACATCCTGTAAGTCTTTGAACTGCAGGTACATCCTTCGGTGGTCCCATGTCTAGGATACATTTGACTTGCGACGGGTTGACTTCTATGCCCCGTTGACTTACGAGATGTCCTAGGAATTTGCCGGATTGTACCCCAAAGCTACTTTTCTTTGGGTTAAGCTTCATGTTATACGCCCTCATGATGTTGAACGCTTGCTTGAGGTGCTCCAGATGGTCTTCTTTTCTAAGACTCTTCACAACAATGTCGTCCACATAGACCTCCATTGTGTCACCAAGGTGTTGGTCGAACATCTTGTTGACTAACCTTTGATATGTGGCGCCGGCGTTGATCAACCCGAAGGGCATCCTCTTCCAACAAAATAAATTTTTATTTGTATAGAAGGCTGTATGTTCTTGATCATCAGGGTGCATGGCAATCTGATGATAACCTGCAAAGGCATCCATAAACGTCATTAATTCGTGTCCCGCCGTATTGTCCACCAGCTGGTCAATGTGGGGTAAAGGGAAGTTATCCTTTGGACATGCGGCGTTAAGATCTGTGAAGTCTATACATAGCCTCCATGTTCCATTTGGCTTTTTGACCAAGACAGGGTTCGCCACCCATTGAGGACATAGTGCTTCCTTTATGAGTCTATTGTCCAATAGTTTCTTCACCTCACCGGTCAATGCCTCATACTTGTCTGGCCCATATTTTCTCCTCTTCTGGTGGACAGGCTTCTTTGTGGGATCTATATTCAGGCGATGGCACGCGTGCTCTACTGGTATGCCGGTCATATCCTCGTGTGACCATGCAAACACATCGAGGTTTAACCGAAGGAATTCCTCCATCCGGCCTCTATAAGGTTCCTCCAACTCTGACCCGATAAAAAGTTCTAGATCTTCTTTATTTGGACCAACTTGTATGGATCTGAGCTCCTCCACCGGTGTGGCGCGTCGCTTTTTATCTTTCCACCGGGGATCATCAATTGGTCCTTCAAGGTGCGTTTCCATCTCCACCGGAGTAGGTTCATAGCCCAACCGGGGCTCAATGTCTTTCGGGGCCTCTATTTGAACCTCCGACGCTGCTTCCATTCCACCACTCTCTTTGGCTACGGTCACAGGATCTTGATCTTGATTCTTTGGGTTATTAACCGTTTGTTCCTCGTTCAGCCGGTCTTTCTGGAATGTATTATCCACCTCCATGTCTTCCGGCGTCTGGTCTACTTCCATCATTTCGGTGTCTACTGAGGCGTCATCCAAATTGCTCGGCTCGCTTGTGGAGGGTTGTGATGTTGGATCTCCAAACACTAACACCTGGTTAATGGGCTTTTTCAAAGTTAATAGGCATTCCCGCGCCTTCTTTTGATCCCCTTTAACCGTACCTGCACCTTTAAGAGTTGGGAATTTGATACAGTAGTAGTAAGTAGAACATGCAGCTTTAAATTCAGAAATGAAAGGGTGGCCGAGGAACCCGTTGTAGGTGGATGGTTGATCTACGACTAAGAAATCTAACAACCTTGTTATCCTCCTTTCCGGGTCCTCTAGCGCTACAAGTTCTACCGGCAACCTTATTACACCTAGTGGGACGGTCACAGCCTCTCCGAATCCCACTATCTTGTGATTACAATCCTCTATGTAGGATTCATAATCTCCTAACTGGTCTAGTGTCTTTTTGAACAGGATGTTTGTGTAAGCTCCAGTATCCACTAGCAGTCGGTGAACTCTTGCGTTCATGATATTGGCGCTGATAACCAAGGAGTCGTTGTGCGGTGTAAGGATCCCTTCGAGATCTGCTTGAGAGAAAATCAAATCCACACTCGGTTTAGTAGTCGCCTTTGATCTGGACCCCATCCTTGTACCTGATTGACCGCTCGAATTTCTGCCTTCTTCTACCTTTTTGACGCTAGACGGCCATCTACCATTCCTCCTGCCGAACCAATTTCTTCGATCACAAGGATTTCTCGGTTCAGCTCCAGATGTGTCGGCCTTGCTGGTGGACCTCTTCTCACTTGTCTGTTTGGGGCCCTCTCTACCTCATCGCTTCCTTCATCATCCGAGGCTTCCTGTCTTGTCGGACGTTGCCTTTTTCCTAGAGCCTTCTTTACAAATTCAGCTAATTTTCCATCTTCATAAAATTTCCACAACTGTTTCAACAGATCGCGGCACTCACTAGTGAAGTGCCCGATACTCTGATGGTACGCACAGAATTTGTTTGGGTTTAGCTTGCTGCGATCCTGCCTGATCCTTCGGGGTGCAGCCAACATATCCTGGTCTTTCACGGCTGTGAAAACATGGTCAATCGAGGTAGTCAACACTTGGTTTAATTTTTCTTTGTATTCCGCCGAGTCCCCAAATGATTTCAAATTCTTCGGGGCCTTGTAACCACTACCACCAGGCTTCTTTCCATTCTTCTTATCTTCAGTCTCTGGAGCCAACTGCTTGGCCATCGCTTCTTGCATTGCGGCGTACACACCAGCTTTGTGGCGGAACTCGGTGTATGTACTAGGACAGGCCAGATGCATTTCTTTCCACAGGTCCGTTCCTTTACGCAGTCCCGCCATGACTGCCACAACCTTTGTGTCGTCACTGACCGCTTCACCTTCCAAAAGGATTTTATCAAACCGCTCCAGGTATTGTTGGTCAGTTTCCTCGGCCCCTTGCGAGATGTTGTCCAACCTATGTTTTTGTGTCAGATACGTTCCAAATCCCGAAAAGTGGGACAGGAACTCCCGGGTCAACTGCCCAAATGATTGAATCGATCCCGGTGTCAATGCTGAGAACCATCTGTGTGCCCGATCTCCAAGAGTTAAGGGAAAGTTCCGACACTGCGTCGCATCCGATGCCCCCATTGATATCATATAATCGGCATACTTTGAGATGTGAACCTTGGGGTCAGACTCTCCCTCGTACAACACTAGTGAGGGAAACTGTATTTTCTTCTGGATAGGTGCAGTTAGGATGATTGGCGACAACGGTGATACTGGAAGTGATGTGTACGTCTCCACCTTGTCCTTGATGGCCACCTGGTGTTGTAAGTCCTCCACAGCTTTCTTCAATTTTTCGATCTCTAGGACGGACGACTCACGGGATGATCCCCCTCCTCGAGGCTGTTCCGGGTGCACCTCATGATGACGTGCTACCCCCGGCAGTCCCTCACTTCGGGCGATTTCCCGGTGTGGTTGCTGGAGGTTACTCGCAGCATTTGGTCCTAACCTCTCGGACGCCCGTCTCCTCAACCTTTCTTGCACCGGCCTTCGTTGGTGCCGGGCATCAGACTCGCAAGGCTCCTGGATGTATGAATGCTCCGACCTTCTCCCTTTCGAGTGATGACTTTGATTACCGCGCTTATAGCCTTGTGACCCGTCAAGGCGTTCAGGTTGATCATATGCTTGGTCAGCTGGTCGCCCCGCTGGTCGCCCATCTGCTCGCCCAGCTGGTCGCTGGTTTGAGCGTGGGGGTTGTGGTCCAAGGCGATCAGACATTTTTTATTTGCCTCTTGAACTCTCGGGTACGACACGTTCACTACTGGCCTCTTCCTCCTGAGGATGGTAGCTTGTTCGAGTATCATGTCTCGTCTCAGTTTGGGCAACCTGAATTACCGGACGACGTGCCATCACCATCTGCTGCCTTTGTAATTGTTTCAGGGTGGTCATCGCTCTCTCGATGTCCTCGGGTGTTCTAACCATTGATTCAATGGTAGTTTCAATTTGTTGACCGACTGGAGCTACCGGTAACGCCGGGACACGAGCTTGTTCAGTTTGACGGTGTCCGGATGGTCCTCGTCCTCTCCACCTTCGACTTGTCGAGGTGGTGCGGGATTCATCGTGGGAGGCTTCGTACGTATGTCTCGTCATTATTTTCGGTGACAATTGAGTATATTAGATAGGTTTTTAAAGAAATCTTTTCTAGCTCGTGTTTTCAAAGACAACAAATTCTTGAAAACACTCACAGTTGAAGATATTCCTCAAAACGTTTACCGAACTTCGAAGGGCGTTCTTGGTGTTCTTGAGAAATAATGAAGAATGAGTATCGAATTCTTCAATCGACCGAGGTTCGAGACCCCTCCTTCTAGCGCCAAATTGTTGAGCAATTTATGCAACCGAAAGATTTATGTGGCTAATTATACGTAGAAAATCGCTCAAACAATAATCTAAAGATGTAATTTGGATTAGTAATAGGAATTATAATTGGAAAAGTAGAGAGAGAAATTGTGTAATGTATTTCTTGTATTTGGGAAATTAGATCCTTACAAATGAGGTTTTTCCTCTTATTTATACCCTTCTAAGGGTGAGGTGGCATGTTTACTAGCCATGTGGCCTCTGGAGGTGACATGTGTCCTCCACTTGTCATCCTCTCAGTCACTTGCTCCACTGACTCTAACTATAATGTTCTACGTCTTTCCTATAGGATCTTCGAATATCCTGTGTCCTCTTCTTCGGAGTATAGCGAGCAATGTGGCGAGCAGATGGGCGAGCACTACGGGCTTGTTCTCAGAGTTTAGTACCTTGCCTCCCCAGGAGCCGAGCGAGCAGGTTGGCGAGCATACGGGCGAGCATGGTGGCGACCAACTCGGACTTAGCTCTATGGGCTCGTTGCTTCGTTATACCAGGGTTCGAGCGAGCACTTAGGCGAGCAACAGAGGAATGGCCACGTAGGCTTGCTGTCTCGTCACCTCCAGCTGGGCGAGCACTTAGGCGAGCAACAGAGGAATGGCCACGTAGGCTTGCTGTCTCGTCACCTCCAGCTGGGCGAGCATGTGGGCGAACATCTCGGCGAGCACGTGGGCGAGCAGCTGGACCACTTTAGTTTGCTTAGACTCTTATTTCTTTAATCCTCGAGCTTAGTTCTTTTTATCAACATTTGCCCCTCAGTATATGCTTTGATTTTGATATCAAAGTATATGCTGGAGTTAGTTTACTAAGCGGACGAGCAGTTGGGCGAGCTATTGGGCGAGCAACTTAGCTAGAAACATGGTCCTCGTCTTGGTGCTCGCCTTCTTGCTCGCTCTCTCTCTCTTCGGCAGTTTAAAATGGCTCCGGAAAATGAGGTGCCTCCTCGTTTCGTGTGCCAATCAGTCGCATGAAAAGGCGTGCCTTTTCAGAAACTTTTCAAATGTTTTGCAATTTGGTCCCTGGAATTCTTTTCCCTCTTTCACTTTGACTCGAACATATAAGAAAAATATTAATTTTTTCATAAATATTTATTTATTTTTTATAAAAATAATTATTTTTTCATATAATAACAAATGTAAAATAGTAAGTGTGTTATTATATGAATCAATATACCAAAATTTAAAGGAATGCTAATTAAATTAAAAACACATATTCATTCTTATAAAAATATATTTTGTCCTTACAGTAATATGCATTTGTCCATATAGTAACACACTTTTTCCCATATAGTAACACAAATTGAAGAGTAAATATGTGTTACTATTAGAGTAAATGTGTGTTATTATACTATAAAATATTGTTATTTTACATACTAGTATGTTACCCGTGCATTGCACGGTTTGTGAGTAATAAATGAATATGAATTTAGTTTTTGTTTAAATAATTATTTTCATCATATTATCTATATTTTTTATGCTTTTCTATGTATTGATTTTTGTAAAAATTAATTTTATATATACTATATGTGATTCTTTTTTAATCATGAATGACTTTTTTTATAAATTAAGTCAATTATTTTTTTATTATTATTTTAGACGTAAAAACATATAATTACCCACAAATAAAAACTGACATCTTTAAAAAATATTCCACGTTCAATTTTGTAACAATTGTTGCACAAATTCAATCAATTATTTTATGTTCTGTAATATCATATGATAATATTATATATAATATTTTAAAACACTATTTTTCAATTGGTACAATATGCAAAAAATAAATTATATTATTCAAAACATGTTTATTCTATTATGCAAAAAATTTATACCAATTTGAAATTAGTGCTTCAAAAATATATCAAGTTAAAATTATTATATAATTTTGTCACTCTATATCGAAGTTCTGAGTTCAATTTTAATTAAATACATATGGTCCACCTCCCCCCTAATCTTTTATTCAATTTTTTATAATTTTTTTAACATGATAATTTATATATGAGTATCTCGGAGTTATTGAATTGATAATATACATAAAACTATTTAGTAATATGAATATAAATCATCATCAAAATTTAATGAAATTCACATTAAGAAAATCCAACTCATATAAATAATATCAATAGAAACAAATAATTTTTAAACTATAAAATTCATATTTAAAATTTGAATTGTATTAACTTTTTTTTCAATTAATGTGAATTTTAAGATATACATGAATTATAAATTTAATTTAAAGATAAAAAAGTAATTATTGCCTTAATGTAGAGTGTGTTAAATATATATTGTAATTATGATTATTGATCTTTAAAATGTAGATAATTGATTGGTCATGTTGTACTAAAATTATTCATGTGTTTACTGTATGTAAATATAGTGATTTTTTATTCTTACATTTTTTAATAAAATATTTAGTTTGAACATATGAAACTTTCATTTTTATCACAATTGTATTTTTATATAAATGTAATATAATTAAAAATATTCCTTATATATTCTATTCACAAGTTAATTTATAAATAATGATGGATCTATCTATTAATTTTTAACTCTTTTTATTCTTATTCGCACATATTCTTTATTTAAAATATTAATTTGATATATTATTTTTTATTACTTTTAAACACACAGTTATTTTTAAAACATAAGAGAATTATTAGATGAAGTATACTGTTTAAAAATTATCTAATTTTCTTTTAAAGAAATATTTTTTTCTTGTAATACATACAAAATAATTAACAAATTTTCAATTTATTTGTTGTGTGAATATAATAATAATAATAATAAAAACAACAACAACAATGATAAAAATACTAAAGCAATTGGTAAAAGTATTACTTTTAGAAAGTTATTTTACATTTTTATAAATATTTAAATAAAAAAATTTATATGTCATACAACTTTTTTAAAATATTATATTAGCAAAAAAGTTTATTGAATAATAGCACATTTAATTTTAATTAGATGAAATATTAAATATTGTATGGACTTTTGGTATGACTTGATTTTTATCTAATAGTTTATTATTGAATATTCTTTTTAATTGTGCATTTAATTTTAATATGATCAATATATTAAATAATATATTTATTAAAATTAGAAATAACTTTTGGTATGACTTATTCTTTTAGTTACTATTTTTAGAACATTTTGTTATTAGATTAGTATAGATATTCATTTATATTTATAGAATAAATAATTTTTCACATAATGTAAGAGCAAAATCTATATTACTATTAGGACAAATATTGATGATTCACAAATATTTACTTATTTTTATAGAAATAATTATTTTTTTCATATAATAACATATGTATTACATGAACAATAAACCTAGATTTAAAGGAATTATAAATAAATTAAGAAACGCATATTTATTCTCATAAAAATATATTTTACTCATACAGTAACACACATTTGCCCATATAGTAACACAAACAGAGAGACAAATGTGTGTTACTATTAGAGCAAATATGTGTTAGTATCTTATAAAATATTGTTATTTTACATATATTCATTTATTTTTATAGAGTAAATAATTATTCACATAATGCAAGAGCAAAATGTGTGTTACTATAAGAACAAATATTGATTATTCACAAATAATTATTTATTCTTATAGAAATAATTATTTTTTCATATAATAACATATGTACTACATGAATCAATGGACCTACATTTAAATGGATGATGAATAAATTAAGAAACACATATTTATTCTCATAAAATACATTTTGTCCTTACAGTAACACACATTTGCCTATATTGTAACATAAATTGCGAGACAAATATGTGTTACTATTAGAGCAAATATGTGTTACTATAAGATAAAATGTATGTTATTATATGTATAAATATTTATTTATAATATAATATTAAATATATTTTTTTTAATCAATATAATAATTAAAAAAATTAAAAAAAATACTTTTAATACCAAAGTATGCTTAGGTGTGGGCGGGGAGGTATGCATGGAGTGGGGTCAGGGGTTTGGCGGGGGAATAATATGTTGGAGTGGGAGATGGGAGTAACTTAATGAGAGGTTATACCTGTTATAATATATTGGAATAATATATTATATTATTAGTGTACATAATATTAGATTATAGTTCAGTGGGCTTTAGGCCCACAAGACTTAGATGTTAGTATTGATAGAATTTGCTAATGATGTTTGTTATGTGGCTTGTTATAACGTATTAATTCTACCAAACAATAACTCAAGAATTGTCTTCTTGAGTAAATAATATAGAGAGAGAAAGTAGAGAGTTTAGAGAGAGAAAGTATTTGTGTATTATGATTAAGTTGCTGAATAGTACAAGAGAGACCTTATTTATAGGTGTGCAAGTGTGAGGTGGCACCTTGTGAGCCTACTTGGCTCCTGGTGTTGACGAGGGTCCGTGACCCCATCTCGATCCCTCACAATGCTACCTTTGCAATGCTTTGACCTACTACATGTACATGTCCTATTTATACATCCGCTAACTGGGCCCTTAGGCTAGGCGAGCTCCTCTGCCTTGTGCGATTTTTAGGGATGATGCAGCGGTGGACCTCGGCAATGTCTTCTTGGACAGGGGCGAGCTCCTTTTCGAGAGGGGAAGCTCGCTCATAGTCTCCTCTTCTCTTGGTGTCCCTGGCAACTGACCTTGGCCTATCGGGAGCTCGGGCGAGGTTCTCACCTACCTCGCCGAGCTCCCCTGTGTAGGCCTTGGTTCGGACCAATGACCTAGCTCCTGCTCACCTCGGCGGCTTACGTAGCCTTGGGATAATTCTTTGATTATCTTCCGATAGTTCTCCTTGTCAACATTTGCCCCCCAGCTCGCACACATCATGATTTATCTAATGTGTGGGCGAGCTGATTTGTCTCCATGGACGAGGACTCGAGTATTGGTGAACTCCATCTGGGCAGGCGCCGAGCTTGTGGGCGAGCTCCATCGTGGCGGTTGTTCGGCTGACGTGGTGCGAGAATCAAGGCGTCGTGCACGCCTTTTTAAGCGTTGTTTCCCGCGCCCATCATGGCAACCTTTCGATTTTTTTGCAAAATGGTCCATATACTCCTCGAATATTTGACCTCGCCCCCGTGTCTATAAATAGGCGAAGGCAAGGTCATTCCTCACTTTCGCATCATCGTTTCTCCGAGCAATTTTCTGGCGATCGTGTTTTCGTGCGCCCGACGAATTTTCGAGTGTTCTTCAAGGTAGAATACTCGTTCTTCTCCCTCATTTTCTCTTATTTCATATTTCTTTCCTTCTTTCTCTCGATTCCTTTAAGTTCCTGGGAATTTTGGACGTTCCCAGTGACTTTTCGATTTTTTCGGTCAAGTTCGTACCATAACTTCCGGCGACTGAGACCTTGGACATATTTGGGAATCTTTCAAACCTTGCCGAGACTATGTCAACACAATCCTCAAGCGAAACCCTCTCCAATCGCAACCCTGAGAAACAACTAATGACTGGGAACGAACCAATCCCTCTGATCTCCCAAATATTGATCGGTTCCAGTTCCGAGGCGCCTCGGTAGCTCGCCCAGACTCCGGCGAGCTACATGGCGGGGTTCGCCATGATTCAGAGGAAGGGGCCTCCAGTGCCGTCTATCGCGAGGTATGGGAGGAAGGTGACGAGGTCGCCCCTGAGGAAAGAGTTGCAGGTGGCAACGAAGGGGCCGCCGAGGTTGATAAAGAGGCCTCCGAGGTCGGCGAAGAAGGGGGCGACCTCGAGGAAGTCACAGTTGAGTGGTTCTGCACCATTGGTTTCCCGGAGCCCCAACTGATCAAGCATCAGGTCCCCACCGAGGTTGTCCACGTATTCGACTGAGACGAGTATGTCGCCCAACACGCAGCGAGCTTCGATCTTCCCGAGCGAGAATATCGGGACGCGGCGAACAATTTGGACTTCAAAGCCAGCGACGTCAGGAGTGTTATCACCGAGTATCAACTTCCTCATTTCCGTGAGAAGTAATGGATCCCACTCGACATCTTTTTGTACGCCGGCGGGGTTGACAGCCATCAACTTGCACACCCTCGAGGCTGGGCTTACATTACCCTTGCACCCGATCATTGGCCAGTTCTTGCTTGATAATAACCTCGCCATCACCCAGCTCACTCCCAACGTTTGGAGCAGCTTGTTGGCGGCGTTGGCGATTTTTGGGTTGGAGGGGTACAAAAACCGACTGACTCAACGAACTCTTCGCCGTAACTCGGTAAGTAAACGATGGCAAGGGGTACTACTACCTCAAAGCTCGCCCGGGGGAGAAGTTCTTGGGGATCCTCCTGAATAAAGTTCGTGACTGGAAGCAGCAATTTATCTTCATGGGTGGAGACTGGCGAGCTTCTACGAGCTACTCCGGGCGAGGAGAGCTAATTCCAACCCCTGATGAATATGGGAAGGCTAGCAGTAGGTCGCCTACTTGGTGTGTGTGAGTTGAATTACATTTACTAATCTATTTCCTTTCTTTTGCAGGTTTGAAGCACCACACATCGAGCCGCGGGAAGCCCGAAGTGTCGGTCGAGTTCGACGTGGTGCGGGCTGTTTGTTATCTTAGGAGCTAAAAGGATCAGGAGACCGCCCACCTCACTCAACACCATTGTTTAAGACTCGCCGGGTTCCACACCCTGCCACACCATCTCACGGTCCAAGGTCCTGAGCTTCCAGGTTTACAACTCTACGAAGCTTGCCCACGGGGGGTAGCTCGCCCGAGATGCTAACCGTTTACCCTTAATTTTTCTTTCTTGCAGACGGTAGCCGGGTCGCTTTCCCTACTGTCGAGATCCCTCCGGCTTACGAAATTCTAGCTCGCCGATTTGCCATGGGTCCACCTCGCCCGAATAAGCTCGCCCCGCCGTCAATACTCGCGTTGGATGCGAGTAAGAAGGCTGAGCTCACTCTGAAGAAGGGCGAGGTAGGTGGGTCCGGGACCCAGAAGGGGCAGACCAAAGCCCCCGCAAAGACTAAGGCGGCAGAGGTCGCAAAGGCCGGCCGTGGTGGAGGGCGAGGCGGGGGTACACCCGAGCGAGCTACCCATCAATCAAAGAGACTCCACCGTAGAGATGGGTCCCGAGTGGGGAAGGACAATGTGCCAGCCCGCAAGAGAGCTCACCCGAGTTCCCGCGACGATGAGGGGTCCGAGCCTGCTGAGCGAGCCGATACAAGATCGGCACAGGGCGGATCGGCCCATTCGACCGCTCTACTGGCGATTGAGCCTCTTCGAAGGTCGCCACCTTCCTCATCTCCCTTTGGGGTTCAAACTCATGACGACACACTCTTAGGATGGGACCCTGAGCGAGCTCAGTAAGTAGCTCGCCCTTCTGACCTCTATCCTTGTCGTTTTTCTTGTATTTTCTATTTTCAAACTGTTTTAACCTCATAGCTATGCCCCCATTGCTCATCCGAACCGCCACGAGGCCATCCATGCTTTCGAGCGATCCCGCTCCTTGACCTCGATGTGTAGCCTCTCTCCTGGCCTCGCTCGGAATACTGTGAGTGAGATGCCGAGGTTTTGGTCCACTTCCCAGCTGGCGACCGTTGAGAGCCAGAACCTGACTGAGAACCTCCTGCTCTCGGCGCACTACGCAAGCGGGTTACTGCTCGCGAATCAGAAGGCGGTCGAGCAGGCCGCCCAGCTGGAGGAAGGTCGGCAAAAGAGGAATTAGGTCTTCTTGAAGATGGCGGATAGCGCTGATAAATACAAGAAAGCTATGGAGCTCGCCGAAAAGAAAGCAGCCGCAGCTCTGGCGTCCGAGAGTAACTCTCTCGAGAACCTCGGCCAACTCCAGCGACAGCTCGCCTCCATCCAGAAAAATGCTGATGCACGGATCAAAGCCAAGGAGGAGGAGTTCGCTGAGAAGCTCGCCCGTGAGGTTGGTCAACATGTTGTGACCAAGAAGGAGTTGGAGCTCCTGCGAGGTCTGGTTAAGGGCGACGACGAGGAGTGCTCAAAGCTAAGGGATGAGCTTTCGACGAAGGTAAATGAGGTCGCCGAACTCCGCAACAATGCATCCTCCTCAGCGGACTTGGTCGCCGCAAGAGCTAAGGCCTCGGACAGGGGCTTTGTCCAGTGTTGCGCTGAAGTCATCCGGGCCATTTGGTGGGCGCGAGCTCATCATAATGACGAGCTAAAGGCAGTTGCTGGCGATTTCAAGGACTGTCTGGACAGGGTTCCCTTCCCCGACGACACGGAGTTGGACATTGGCGACCTTCCGGAGCTCGGGGTGCCTCTCGACTTTGTTCCGGCACGTTTCAAGATTATCAACACAGTTCCCGTGCCGGAACTAAAGCTCGCCGAGGGGGAGGAGGTCGCCCACGAAGAAGAGCAAACCCCCCTCACCGTGGAGCAGCTCCAAGAGGCCTGTGGGGACACGATGCTCGATACGACTGGGTTCGACACCAGCGGGCTTACGGGCAACATCACGACGTTGCCCGAACTTTCTCCTCCAGCTGGCCAGGTCGCCGCCAACCCTGCCGAGATCACTGCCGATGCTCCTGCTGCCCCCGTTGCTCCAGAGACTTGAGCTTTTTGATTGCTTTTCTAGATTAGTCTTCATAGCTCGCCCAGAAGGAGCTTCTTTTTGTAGTCACTTTTTGTTTAAGTAGTTTGAGCTCACCGGGCATGTGTAGCTCGCCCAGAAGGAGCTCTTTTGCATTTCATACAGGGTCAGCTGGCCGACCTCTCTGGCCAGCACCACTTCGTATACTTAGGAATTTTTCAAGTATTTTTTACTTGAAAGTTTCTTAAGTATCTTTTGAATAGAATTCGAGCCTTTTGTTACGATCTAGTCTTCGCTTATATTTTTACGCTCGCGTTATAATTTCAATTAGCTCGTTTATATATTTTTTTGGGTACTCAACTGTTCGTCTTACTCTACTTTTGAGAAGCGAATCATTCATTTTACGTCCCTTAAGACTACGAATTGTACCTCCGCTTGTGTAGTACATATTCTTCGTGTTACACCACTTAGGGCCGCGAATCGCTCGTCTTAAACCACTTAGGTTGGCGAGTTGTACTTTGTTTAATTCACGTTGGGCAATTGGGTTTCGTGAACCTTGCCTTAAACGTTTTCCGTCTTTTTCGCAAATTTTTCTAACTTTTGGCAGTAGGGGCTTAGTGATCCTTTAAGAAGGATACCTTCGCTGACCAGGGGCACTTTGGCCTTTTTTCATTTGAGCCTTTAGATTATAATGTTTGGGACCTTGGTCCTTGCGTATTGTGAAGCTTCGAATAATTGGACATTTTGCGAACCTTCGAAGAGTTGGATATTTTCGCGAACCTTCGGGGAGTTGGATATTTTCGAAGACCTTCGAAGAGTTGGAACATTTTCTCGAGAAAAACTTCTAACTTTATATAGCGACGTAATTTACATCGGTTGCCATCAACATTTCTGATGCGAACCTTCGACTAGTCTATTACAAAACTTCAATCTATAGATAAAACTTTTTCAAGTGGGCCGCACTCCAGGTGTACGATGAGGCGTTACCTACTGCGTCTTCGAGGTCATAAGTATCGTTTGCCCAGGCTGCAGTAACCCGGAACGGTCCTTCCCACCCGGTGGGACCATCAACTTTTTCTTTAGTACTAGATCCCCAACCTTGAATTTTCGATCTTGAACTTGGGAATTATAGTACTTTTCTGCTCTAC
>JAPKLY010002700.1:5884-22886 GCA_026898435.1 Prunella vulgaris | reverse complement strand
TATTTACCAAATATTTCAAGCTCCTAAATAACTATAAACGGTTTTAAACTCTGATAAATACCCTTTTAACTAATTGTGCACTAGAAATAGGACCATTTATAGTGTCAACATTATGGTGCATGTGTTTTTAAATTTTAATTACTGCAAATCAGATTTCAGATTTTTATCTAAAGCCATGAAAATTAAATTTGATTTTTTTATTTTTGAAAGTTGTTAGTTGTTGATAGAATTTACTAATCGATGTTTGTTTATGTGGCTGTACGACGGATTGATTCTATCAAACAATAATCTTATGATTTTATGTTCTTGGGGAGGGAGAATAGAGAATTTAGAGAGAGAAATATTGTAATGGGGATTGTATTGATTGTCTGAATTGTTACAAGAGAGGTCTTATTTATAGGTGTGTGAATGTGAGACGGCACCTTACGAGCCTATATGGCTTCCGGTGTCGACGAGGGTTCCTTACCCTCGTCTTGATCTCTCACACTGCTTCCCCTATCAGGCCTCGTCCTACTACTATGCCTTAGACTAGATGGGCCTCATTAAAAACCTCACCGTAAACCACCCTTGTGGATAAACCGGACGGAGGGAAAAAGAGCGCGCCATCGGGGTCCTATTTGACTAACAGGCGAGCTCATGGGCGAGCTCGGAGGTGGATTCCACTGGTTTGGGCGAGTTATGGGGCGAGCTCCAATGCCTTTCGTGGCTTACGGACGTTATGCGATGATGGACCTCGGCGAGACCTTCATGGGGATACGGGGCGAGCTCCAGGATGACAGAGGCGAGCTCTTTTAGGCGAGCTACGCGGATAAGCTATCCCCATATGGGCGAGCTTCGCACTTTTGCGGATCTGGGTGAGTCCCGACGACTTGTCAAACTTTGGTGATTATTCATATACTAATTATGTTAGTTCGTCAGTCCAACATTTGCCCCCCAGCTCGCATGTGTCATGACTTCGTCAAATGTGCAGGCGAGCTGGAGAACTTGAAACTCGGCGAACTATCTTTGGGCGATTGCCGAGCTAGCAGGCGAGCTCGGTCAAGGCGGTTATTCCTGGTCGTCGTGGTGTGGGAATCCAGGGGTCATGCACGCCTTTTGAGGCCTCGGTTCCCGCCCACAATCATGTCATCTTTCAAATTTCTTGCAAACAGGTCCCTGTACTTCGTGAATATCGCACCTCGCCCCGACGTCTATAAATAGGGGGAAATGGATTCATTTCCTCACTTTCTGCATTTCGAATTCTCAGAGCTTTCCCGACGACCGATTTTTCTTGTGCTCGACGGATTTTCGAAGGCTCTTCAAGGTAGGATTCAGTTTTTCTTCCCTTTTCTTTTGCCCTTTTTACGTGATTTTCTTCCATTTTTTTTGGAATTATTTGAACTTTGGACCGCAGACTGTGTCGAGAACCCCTTTGGATTCCCTTGACTTCAGGATTGTTGGATTCTAGACTGAGAACCATTTGGACTTCTCTGAGACCATGTCGACACGCTCCTCGAGTAGAACCCTTTCGGACCGGAACCCCGATAAACGGCCAATGACTGAGGAGGAGCTACCCCGGGTTTCATATGTGGAAATCGGCTCTAGCTCAGAGGCGACCTCGGCAGCTCGCCAGGTCTCCGGCGAGCTGCGTGGCGAGCTACGTCCCGATCCGGAGGAAGGAGCCTCCAGTTCCGTATACCGCGAGGTATGGGAGGAAGGTGGCGAGGTCGCCCAAGAGGAAAGAGTTGCCAGCGGCAACGAGGGACCCGATGAGGTTGATGAGGGCAATGCCGAGGTCGGCGAGGAGGGTGGCGACCTGGAGGAAGTTACGCTCGAATGGTTCCGCCGAATCAATTTCCCGGAACCCCAGCTGGTAGAGTACCAGGTTCCCACCCAGGTGGTTCACCCATTCGATTGGAATGAGTATGTCGCCGAGTACGCGACGAGCTTCCCCTGCCCGAATCGGGTATCTTGCGCCGACCCCGCCGACCTGGAAGAAGTTGCCCCTTCTGAGTACAAGGCTGGCGAGGTGGTGAGCCTTATTGATGAATGCAACCTGCCCATCATACGCAGGGAATATCGCATCCCACTGGACATCTTCATGTATGCCCCAATGAAGGATGAGCGGGCCGACGCACCTCCTGAGGGGATGACCGCTTTGAATGTAGATGTTCTGAGGGCCGGGCTTACGTTGCCGCTGCACCCGATCATTGTCCAATATCTTGCTGACAATAATCTGGCCATCACCCAGCTCACTCCGAATGCGTGGAGCAACCTTATCGCAGCCCTGTCTGTTTTTGGGCTGGAGGGCTATGAAAATGCGATAACCTCGACGGACTTGGGCGAGCTCTTCGCCGTGACCAAGCGGGTGCAGGATGGCGCGGGGTATTATTATCTGAAGGCTCGCCCAGGGGAGAAATTTCTTGGGGACTTGCCAAATAAAGTCCGTGAATGGAAGAAGCAGTTTTTCTTCATCGGTGGAGATTGGCGAGCCTCCAGCACGTATCATGGACGGGGTGACCGTATTCCCACTCCGGAGGGATATGGGGAAGCCAACAGTAGGTCACCTATTTCGGTGTGCGTGGGTTGAATTAGATATACTAATTCTAATTTTCTTTCTTTTTGCAGTTCCGAAGCGACACAAATCTAGCCGGGGCAGGCCTAAAGTGTCGGAGCAGTTCAACGTGGTGCGCGCCATCTGCTGCTTGAGAAGTGAGAAGGATAGGCAGGTCGCCCACCTGTGTGCGCACCATTGCCTGCGGCTCGCCGGGCTCCTTACATTGCCGCACCACCTCGATATCCAAGGTCCCGAGCTCCCAGGTTTAACTCTTTGGAGCTCGCCTATGGGGGGGGTGTAGCTCGCCCATCATGCTGACATTTGTAGTTTTCTCGTGCAGGTGGTAGCTTCGTCGCCATCCCGATTGCCGAGGTCCCTGAGGCCTATCAAGTCGTCAAAGAGCACTTCGAGATGGGCCCACCTCGCCCCAACAGACTTGCCCCACCGTCCGTGCTCGCGCTGGAGGCGAGCAAGGAGGCAGAGCTCGCCTCTAAGAAGGGCGAGGCAGGGGGATCGGGAGCCCAAAGGGAGAAAGGCAAGGCTCCCGAGAAGTCTAAGGCATCAGAGGTCGCCCGGGCCGGCCGAGGCGGGGGGCGAGCTGTTGCCCCCTCCGAGCGAGGTCGAGAAAAGAGGGGGGCCCAAGGGGGTGGCGGATCCCGAGCCGGCGAGGAGGATCCCCCAGCTCGTAAGAGAAAGAGATATACAGGCCTAGTCGACGAGGAGTCCGACCGGGTTGAGAGGACCTCGGCGAGGTCAGGGCAGGGGGGCTCCATTCAATCCACCGCCCCGCTGGCGGCCACGCCCATCTGGAGTTCGCCCCCTTCGCCGTCTCCATTCGGGGTGTAAACCACCGACGACACGCTACTGGGTTGGGATCCCGACCGAGTTCAGTAAGTAGTTCCCCCAATTGACCTTCATTGCCTATTATTCCCTATTTTTTCTAACACTTTCTATCTGTTTCGATTCCGTAGTTATGCCCCAATCGCTTTCCCGAACCGCCACGAGACCTTGCATGCCTTTGAGTGATCTCGCTCTCTCACGTCGATGCAGAACCTCCCACCGGGCATAGCCCGGAATGCTGTGAGCGAGATGCCAAGGTATTGGACGATCCCGTTGGTGGATGGTATCAACAGCCAGGACCTGAGGGAGAACCTCCTTCTCTCGACCCACTATGCGAGTAGATTGGTGCTCACCAATCAGAAGGCCCTCGAGCAGGTCGCCGAGCTGGAGGCAGGTCGCTCCGACAGGAACAAGCGGATGCTGGCATTGGTGGACTCTGCTGACAAAGTGAAAAAATAGGCGCAACCGCTGAGGAGAAAGCTGCAGCATCGCTGGTCACCGAGTAGAACGCTTTGAAGCAACTCGGCGACCTACAACGACAGCTCGCCGGGCTTGAGAGGGACGCGGAGGCCAAATTCAAGGCAAAGGAAGAGGAGCTCGCTGGACAGCTCGCCCGGGAGATTGATCAGCACAGTCTGACGAACAGGGAGCTGGAACTCCAACGAGGCCTGGCCCGGGGGCGGACATGGAGTGCGCGAGGCTAAGGGCCGAACTGGAGGCGAAGGTCCTTGAGGTCGCCGAACTACGCAACAGTGCCTCCCCCTCGGTTGATCTGGTAGCTGCGAAAGCCGAGGCCTCGGATCGGGGCTTCGTGCAATGTTATGCCGAGGTTCTAAGGGCCCTCTGGTGGGCGCGAGCCCATCATGATGACGAGGTAAAGGCCGTAGTGGGCGAGTTTAAGGAGTGCTTGGACAGGGTCCCCTTCCCTGATGATGCCGAGCTGGATATCGGCGACCTCCCCGAACTTGGAATTCCACTGGATTTTGTTCCGGCACGGTTCAAGATTATCAAACCATCCCAGTGCCGGAACTAAATCTGGGCGAAACGGAGGTCGCCGACCAAGAGGAGCGGACTCCGCCCACTATGGAGTAACTTCAAGAGGCGTGTGGGGATGCCATGCTAAATTTGGGCGAGTTCGATGCCAGCTGGCTTACCCGCAACATCACTACGGAGGCTGAGCTCGCTCTACCAACTGACCCGGTTGCCCCCGACTCCAGCGAGGTGCCTACAGATGCCCCTCCCGCTGCTCCAAATGTTTAGAGTAGTTTTTTATTTCACAACTTGTAGTAGGTCGCTAGGCTCCGTAGCTCGCCTAGAAGGAACTCTATTTTTGTAGCCTTTCACTTTTGCTTTAAATAGATGCAGCTCGCCGGGCACATGCAGCTCGCCCAGAAGGAGCTTTTTGTAGTTCAAAGATGGCCAGCTGGTCGGCCTTTGTGGCCAGCACTGCTACTCATACTTAGGATTTTTTCAAGTATATTTTGGACTTGAAAATTTCTTAAGTACCTTTTGAATATACGTCGAGCATTTTTTGTCTAATTCTTTTCATTTATGTATTTGCGCTTTTACGTTATAATTTCCTAAATAGCTCGTTTCTTGTTTATTTTTCTGGTACATGATTGTTCGTCTTATTCTACTTTGAGAAGCGAATCGTTATTTTTACGTCACTTACGACTACGAATTGTACCTCTATTTTGAGAGTGCGTATTCTTCGTCTTATGCCACTTGGGGCCGCGAATCGTTCGTCTTAGACCACTTAGGGCGGCGAACTGCACTTCGATTGATTCACGTTGGGCCATTGGGTTTCATGAACCTTGCCTTAGACATCTTTCGTCTTTCTCGCGAATTTTTCTAACTTATGGCAGTAGGTGCTTAGCAACCCTTTAAGAAGGGTACTTTCGCGACCTTGGCACTTTGACCTTTGCCTTCGAGCTATTCAATTACAACATTTGGGACCTTGGTCCTTGCGCATTGCGAATTTTTGAGCACGTGGGCGAGCTGGGTTTGGCGAGCTCTCTGGAGCAGTGGGCGACCTGGTGCAGCTCGCCCGGTTGGAGAGCTGCACAGGTCCAAACACTTGGGAATTTTTCTGAATTTTAACTTTTCATAGCGGTGTAATTTACATCGGTTGCAATCGATATTTCTGATGCAAAACTTCGACTAGTCTATTACAGGATTCTAGTCTATTGGTAGAACTTTTTTAGGTGTGTCGAGCTCCAGGTGTATGACGAAGCTTTGCCTTCTGCGTCTTCTAGATCATAGGTACCGTTTGGCCAGGCTGCGGTGACCCGAAATGGTCCTTCCCAGTTTGAACCGAATACACCTGGTGGGGCCATCAATTTCTTTTTTAACACCAGGTCTCCGACCTTGAATTTTCGGTCTCGGACCTGAGAGTTGTAATATTTTTCCGCTCTACGCTTGTAGGTGGCGTTCTTCATTTCTGACGAAGCTCTGGTCTCTTCGATCAGATCCTTTTCTACTGCCAAGGCTTCATCATTCTTTTCTTCATCGTATCCCACCACCTTCCAAGTCTTGTTCTGGACTTCAACCGGGACTACGGCTTCAGTCCCGAAGGCTAGGGCAAATGGGGTCTCCCCGGTGCTGGCCCTATAGGAAGTTCTATAAGACCATAGGACCTCCGGGAGTTCGTCTGCCCAGCTCCCTTTCTTTTCCTCGAGGCGGAGCTTCAATATGTGTTTCAAGATTTTGTTCACCGCCTCGACCTAGCCATTCAACTGGGGATGATATGGAGTTGAGTAGTGCTTCTTGATGTTCCATGAACTGCAGAAGTCCCTCAACTTCTGTCCGTCGAACTGCCTTCCATTATCAGTGATGACCGACTGCGGGAGTCCAAATCTGCAGATCAGGTTTTTCCAAATGAAGCCAATCATCCTTTCCTGGGTTATGGTTGTGAGAGCTTCGGCCTCAGCCCACT
Organism: Prunella vulgaris; assembly: GCA_026898435.1. Lineage (NCBI taxonomy): Eukaryota > Viridiplantae > Streptophyta > Magnoliopsida > Lamiales > Lamiaceae > Prunella > Prunella vulgaris. The sequence continues at coordinate 16,575 of JAPKLY010002700.1, read as the reverse complement.
TAGTGTAGTAGTCTACTGCTACGACAGCAAACTTTACACCGCCTCTACCAAGTGGAAATGGGTCGATCAAGTCGATTTCCCATTTCGCGAAAGGCCATGGGCTGAACACCGACTTCAGCTGGTTGGCTGGGGAGTGGATGTTAGGTGTGAAAAGTTGGCACTTTTGGCACCTTCGAGCGAAGCTGATGGCATCTTTGCGAAGAGTGGGCCAGTAGTAGCCCTGTCTGATCGTCTTGTATGCCAATGCTTGCCCCCAGCGTGACTCCCACAAATCCCTTCGTGAATTTCTTCTAACACTTCGAACCCCTGCTTCCTAGTTAGGCATTTGAGTAGGGGTAGAGAGAATCCACGTTTGTAGAGTTGGCCATCCAGCAGCGTATATCTGGCAGCTTGCTTTACTAACCGGCTAGCTTCTCAGGTGTCCACGGGGGTTGTTCCGTCTGTTAGGTATTTTTGGATTGAAGTGCACCAATCTTCACCACCTTCACTGTCCTCCTGCCCCCCGCTCGAGGTTTGATTTATCTTGTAATCGGACGTCGAGGGGTTTTTCAGTGTGGTGATCACAACCTCCGTGAATTCGGCTTCGCCGTTGCTAGTAGCTAGCCGGGCTAGAGCATCTGCTTGTGTATTTTCTAGCCGCAGTATCTGATTGATGTAAACCTGCGTAAACATCGAGATCAGATGCGCGGCTATCTTCTGGTAAGTCATCATCTGCTGGTCTTTTGCCTCATATTCCCCCCGGACTTGGGATATTATTAGCTGGGAATCTCCGAAAACTTGAAGATTGGTTGCCTCCACAGCTAATGATAGCCTAAGTCCCACTATTAATGCTTCATATTCCGCCTCGTTATTGGTTGCTCGAAAGTCGAACCGGATTGCGGAGGTGAAGACCTGTCTGTCCGGGCTTATCAGGACTACGCCGGCGCCTGCTGCTATGCTGGTTGATGATCCGTCCACGTAGAGATGCCACGGAGCTATACTCCCCCTCGTCGAATCTTGTGGGAAAGTTAGCTCGACGATGAAGTCGGCTAGTGCTTGTCCCTTGATCGTTGTTCGGGGTGCGTAGGTTATACCGTATTGGCTAATCTCTAGTGACCATTTCAGCAGGCGTCCGGCGGTGTCTGGGCGCTGTAGTATTTGGCGTAGTGGGAACGTTGTCAGCACCTCTACCGGGTGGTCAAAGAAGTAGGGCCTCAATTTCCTAACACTCATCACCAGTGCATAAGCCAGCTTCTCTGTTGGGGTGTACTGCAACTCAGCTTCGTGTAGTACTTGGCTTACGTAGTACACTGGTAGGTGTGTTTTCGCCTCTTCTCGGACCAGGACAGAGCTGATGGCCACCTCCGACGCAGCCAGGTAGAGGTATAGCTTTTCTCCAGGTATCGGCTTTGACAGGGCCTGTGTATCTGTCAGGTATGTTTTGATATCTTCGAAGACTCGCTGACATTCACTTGTCCACACGAAATGATTTTTGAGATGGAGCTTGTTGGCTTTGGCCGCCTCTTTGTACCTCCGTGTGTTTGCCTTAATTGCTTCGAAAAATGGACGATTTCGGTCGCTGGACCTGGAGATGAATCTGTTCAGCGCCGCCATGCACCCCGTCAGTCTATGAATTTTTTGGACGGAATCGGGTATACCCATTTCGATTATGCATTGGACCTGTGTTGGGTTGACCTCAATTCCACGCTGGCTAACTAAGTGCCCCAGGAACTTTCCGGAGTGTACGCCGAAGCTGGTCTTTTTGGGGTTCAACTTCATGTTGTAGTGGCGCAGTATGTCAAATGTCTGTTTTAGGTGGTCCAGGTGGTCCTCCTTTCTCAAACTCTTGACAACTATGTCATCCACGTACACCTCCATGGATTCGCCAATGTGTTGGTCAAACATTTTGTTCACCAATCTTTAGTAGGTAGCTCCGGCGTTGATGAGTCCGAACGGCATCCTTTCCCAGCAATACACGTTCTTGTTGGTGTAGAACGCCGTGTGTTCCTGGTCATCTGGGTGTAGAGCTATCTGGTGATAGCCCTCAAAAGCATCCATGAATGTCATCATCTCATGGCCTGCGGTGCTGTCCACCAGCTGGTCAATGTGAGGTAGTGGGAAGTTGTCCTTCGGGCATGCTTTGTTCAGGTCCGTGAAGTCAATGCAGAGTCTCCACGTCTCATTGTGTTTCTTCACCAGGACGGGGTTCGCGACCCACTGCGGACACAAAGCTTCCTTGATGAGCCTGTTGTCTAACAACTTCTCCACCTCAACCGTTAGAGCTGCGTACTTGTCTGGTCCATACTTCCTCCGCTTTTGGCATACGGGTCTCCTCATCGGATCTATGTTAAGTTTGTGGCAAGCATGTTCCAACGGGATCCCCGTCATGTCTTCGTGGGACCAGGCAAACACGTCTAGGTTGGTCATTAAGAACAGCTCCATCCTCGACCAGTACGGTTCAGGTAACTCAGAACCGATGAAAAGTTCTAAGTCCCTTTCCGGGTCCACCGGGAGTGCCGTCAACTCTTCCATGGGGGTGGCTTTTCTCTTTTGACTTTTCCACCTCGGGTCGCTGATGAACTCATCCCACTCCTCTTGTGACATCTGCGTAGGCTCGTGGCCTATGCGCGGTTCGAGGTCATCGGGTTGGCTTTCAGCTTGGGCGAGCTCGTCAGCTGTGAGCACCTCCGGTGGTTTGTCAACTTGGGATGGTGCAGTGACTTGGGGAGTTAGGTCAACGTCCATTGGTGTTGGTTCTTGACCTCCCGCAGGTCCCCCATCTTGGGCTTCATCAACCACCTCCATGGGAACAGGTTGCTGCTCCTGCGCAAGTGCTGATCCCTGCGCAGGTCTCAACACTTGGGTTTCTTCCCAGTCCTCCATTGGTGTCGGTTGTGTGTCTTGCACAGGTCCAGTGCCTTGATTGATTTCTGACAAATCGCCTACATCCATCATCTCAGTTTCGACCGAGATGAGTAGGATGTTTGGCTCGTTTGCAGGAATCTGCACGTCCTCCTCAAGGACTTGGACTCGTGTCACCGCTTTTTTGACCTGACCATCTTTCATTTGGAGTAGACACTCTCGGGCCTTCTTCTGGTCATATTTTATAGTTCCGACACCTTTTGGAGTTGGGAATTTTAAACAATAGTAGTAGGTCGAACACGCCACTTTGAATTCATTAATAAACGGACGACCAAGGAACCCGTTGTAGGAGGACTGCTGGTCAACAACTAGGAAATCTATGAGCCTAGTCAGTCTCCTTTCGGGATCCTCAGCCGATACAAGCTGGACGCTCAACCTAACACTACCTAGGGGACGGTTATAGCTTCTCCGAACCCCACTATCCTAGCATTGCTAGGTTCCAGATACGACTCAAAATCACCTAAGGCATCCAAGGTGGATTTGAAGAGAATGTTGGTGAATGCGTCGGTGTCCACAAGTAGCCTGTGAACTCGAACGTTCATGATGTTGGCGGTTATCACCAACGAGTCGTTGTGGGGTATCAGTAGCCCCTCCAGGTCTGCTGAGGAAAATGTCAGCTCGTCAGTAAGATGTGAGATGGTCCTGGGGCTGGAACTGCCTTCCTGGACTTGGTTTATGGCCCGGATCTCGGCCTTCCTTTTTCTCCTGGATATGGAGGATCTCCCGTCCTGGAGACCTCCGGCAGCTCCGATCTCCTCCTCGAGAACTAGGAGCTCTCGGGTGGGCTCCAGGTTTTGTTGAGGCTGGGGAGGTGCTCTCCGTCTGTTGTGGGGACCAGGTTGGTCTGCTTCCTCTTCTTCATCATCGGAGGTAGCCCTCCTTTCGAACCTCGGTCTCTTAGCTGGGGCCTTCTTCACGAACTCGGCCAATTTCCCCTCCTCGTAAAATTTCCAGAGTTGCTTGAGGAGGTCTCGGCTCTCGCTGGTGAAGTGGCCGATAGCCTGATGGTAGGCGCAGAATTTGCTGGGGTTGAGCTTCGTGCGGTCCTGGCGGATCCGCCTTGGCTCTTCCAGCATGGCCTTGCCCTTGACGGCAGTGAAGACGTGGTCAACGGAGACAGTGAGGACCTGATTGAGCTTTTCTTTGAGCTCATCTCCCTCGCCAAAAGCTTTTAAGTTTCGGGGAGCTTTGTAGGTGCCCCCGGACTTTTTCCCGTAGGGCTTCCTCTCTTCGTGGGCACCAACTTCTTTCAGCAGTGCCTCCTGCATAGCCACGAAGACCCCCGCCTTGTGACGGAATTCGCTGTAAGTGTTGAGACATGCGAGGTGCATCTCCTTCCAAAGGTCGGTACCCCTCCTGAGTCCGGCCATTGCTGCGATGACCTTGGTGTCTTCGCTCACCGGCTCGCCTTCCAGCAGGATTTTGTCGAACCTTTCCAGGTACTACTGGTCGGTCTCGCTCTCGCCTTGATGGATGTTGGCGAGTCGGTGCTTCTGGGTAAGGTAGGATCCGAATCCGGAGAAGTGGGCCAGGAACTCCCGCGAGAGTTGGCCAAATGAGCAGATTGACCCCGGGGCGAGTGAAGAGAACCAGCGGTGAGCTCGATCCCCTAGGGTCAGCGGGAAGTTCCGGCACTGGGTGGAGTCGGTGGCGCCGACCAAAATAATGAAGTCCGCGTACTTGGCCAGGTGGACTTTCGGGTCCGATTCGCCTTCGTATGCGGACATCACCGGGAATTGAATTTTCTTCTGGACCGGTGCGCGGAGGATGGCAGGTGCCAATGGAGATATAGGAGAGTCGTGGCATCAGGTCCGCCAGACTTGGCTACTACTTGTGCTTGTAGCATTTCAACGACCTTTTCAGTGAGGCCAGCTCGTCATCTCGGGTCATCTCCGGCGGAGGCTGCTCAAAGGTCGTGCGTCTCGCGGATGCACGTCCCCGAGGTGCCTCACTCTGGGGTGACCTCTCGGTGGCGGGCTGGAATTGGCGTCCGCCCTGGGGGCCTAGCCGGTCAGTGGCGGGCCTTCTCAGCCTTTCATGGGCGGACCTGCGCGGCTGCTGGTCGGAGTCCCCGTGGGACGCAGCTGGGGCGGCCGTCCGCTCATTTTCCCCGTATCTTGGGCCCAGGCGTCCTTGGAGGACTTCTCTCCTCTGCGATTGGTGGGTGCCAGATGCCCCGGTGTAGGCCGACTCCCTCCCGGTGTAAGGAGCGGGATCCTCCTCCACCATTTTGGCCTTGCCGGCCCTTTCCCTGCGCTGGCGGGCTTGTGCCGAGCTCGCCTCCTGCTCGGTTGGGAGTATGCTGTAGTCCCCTCTGGTCTGGGTGCCCTGGGTGGGCCTGGTCTGCTCCCGGGCTTCGGCAGCTGGAGCTCGCCTGGGTACCAGGGCGAGCTCGTCCTGCTGCCTCTGCTGTAACCTTTGTAAGGTCGCAATGGTGCGTTGGAGCTCGTCGGGGTCGCTGACCAGGTCCCTCAGGGCGGGGGCCAAGTCTTCCTGGGTCACCACAACTCGCGGAGGTCGCGGAGCTGCGGTGCTCTTCTGGGGAAGTGGTTGTGAGGTCTCCACCACTTGGCGTGAGATCTCCACCTCGGCCCGGTCTTGGTCACCTCCTTTGGACCTTCCCGCAGCTGCGGAGGCCTGTCCTTTGGCGGCTCGAGTGTTAGCCATTTTTGGATTTCTGAGGGGGTAGCTCGCTGCAGGTCGCCGAGGTGGAGGGAGGTCGCCGGAGTGGTGGAGGTCGCCGGAGTGGTGGTCGTCCAGCTTAGGTGGAGCTGTGCAGGTTTTCGTCTAGCCTTGTGTGTGACTAGAGCTGTTAAAATAAACGAGCCGCTCGTGAGCTCGGCTCGACTCGGCTCGTTAAGGCTCGACTCGACTCGGCTCGATATGTTAAACGAGCCGAGCCGAGCCTAAAAAAATACTCGTTTGCTTAACGAGCTCGGCTCGGCTCGACTCGGTAGGCTCGCGAGCTGCTCGGTAGGCTCGAAAAATAGAGGTTATTTTATAAATATTATATAATTTAGGGTATAAAATATTAATATTTTACATAATAATACAATTCATATTCTCAAATCACTCATACTGGTGAATTGGTGATAGTTTTAGCTTTATTGTTGTTAAAATAAACGAGCTGCTCGTGAGCTCGGCTCGACTCGGCTTGTTAAGGGCTCGACTCGACTCGACTCGAAGTGTTAAACGAGCCGAGCCGAGCTCAAAAAAATACTCGTTTGCTTAACGAGCTAGGCTCGGCTCGACTCGATAAGCTTAACGAGCCGAGCCGAGCCTGGCACTACTCGGGCTCGCTCGGCTCGTATAACAGCTCTATGTGTGACGAATTATCCAAAATTCGGTTTATTCGTGTACACGCGCGCGTTTGAAAACTTATTCCGGGCAGATTTCGTAAAATCCGAAAATTCGGGTTTCTGTCCGGAAATCTGGGTTCTTCGTTCAAGGGATGAAGATGTATGTGTATCTTCAAGTGTTCTTGAGTTTTATCAAGAACACCTTCAAATCTTCAAATCTTCAACAAACCCTAATTTTTTGTTCTTGAAAATTTTTAATTTTCAGATTCATGCACCCTCCTTCTAGCGCCAAATTGTTGATAGAATTTACTAATCGATGTTTGTTTATGTGGCTTTACGATGGATTGATTCTATCAAACAATAATCTTATGATTATATGTTCTTGGGGAGGGAGAATAGAGAATTTAGAGAGAGAAATATTGTAATGGGGATTGTATTGATTGTCTGAATTGTTACAAGAGAGGTCTTATTTATAGGTGTGTGAATGTGAGACAGCACCTTACGAGTCTATATGGCTTCCGGTGTCGACGAGGGTTCCTTACCCTCGTCTTGATCTCTCACACTGCTTCCCCTATCAGGCCTCGTCCTACTACTATGCCTTAGACTAGATGGGCCTCATTAAAAACCTCGCCGTAAACCACCCTTGTGGATAAACCGGACGGAGGGAAAAAGAGCGCGTCATCGGGGTCCTATTTGACTAATAGGCGAGCTCATGGGCGAGCTCGGAGGTGGATTCCACTGGTTTGGGCGAGTTATGGGGCGAGCTCCAATGCCTTGCGTGGCTTACGGACGTTATGCGATGATGGACCTCGGCGAGGCCTTCATGGGGATACGGGGCGAGCTCTGGGAGAGCTCCAGGATGACAGAGGCGAGCTCTTTTGGGCGAGCTACGCAGATAAGCTATCCCCATGTGGGCGAGCTCCGCACTTTTGCGGATCTGGGTGAGTCCCGACGACCTGCCAAACTTTGGTGATTATTCATATACTAATTATGTTAGTTCGCCAGTCCAACATTAGTAATGATTAAAAACAAGCTGTTAGTGTATATACATTTAGAAACATTTTTAACAATTGAACTATTCAAATATACCACAAAAACATAAAAACATAACACATGTTGTGGGAGGCAAAATATTGTGTTAACATGTTCTACAATAAAATTTCTTCTAAAAGTATTCATTAACTAATACTATTCATTATTTTATTACAAATATTAAATTTTATTGTATAAGATATTACAATAAATTAGTTTTACGATAATTAAAATTTGTTCACACGATATTAATTTGTTGTATAAAAAGCACCAGAAGAACAGTCGTGAACGAAGGGTTGGGACTATGAAAAATTTCAATGACGGAATACATTATTATTTTAGTATCTTTAATTAATAAAAAATTATCGATCGTCATAAAAAACGCGCCTAATTATAATTTGGTGGTCGATTAAACAACATTAAAGATAAGTGGGGAAAAAAACACCAAATTTAGCGGTGTAAGATAACCTAATATTAGTGCAAATAACCAAATTTGGCGGTGTAATTAGATAACCTAAGTATATGTGGCCATTTTGATAAATTTAAGATCCATTTAAATTGTATTTTATTAAATTGAATAATTTCGAATGAAGAACACTATTTTGGCAGCACGCTGCTCATATATTTTGTCTCTAAGTCTGATATTCCTCTTACACACTATTACTTGAGACTTGAAAGTATATTTCTTTTAAGATTTTAAATTTAAAGCCAATAAAATTTAATTAATTTTTAAAATGGAACAACTAAGGGGGTGCTTGGTATAAAATTTCTCAATGGTAATGGGAGTGATGATATTTATATAATAATTATAGTAGATAATGAAATCAAAACATTGATTTTTCTCCTAAATAAGATAATCATTACCTCAATTTGATTACTCTCATCTCATCCTATAATCATCCTCCTCAGTCAATCCCCCCTATAACAATCAACAACTTTCTTTCTTGTATACTTATTCCAAAATTGGAGCACAACATTAATAATGTAACCACCATGAATATAAACTATTAGGGCTCATTTGGTTCGTAAGATAAAAGTATTTATCCGTAAAAAATATGCATGTTTTTTATGGATAGATACTTTTATTTTACGAACCAAATGAGCCCTTATTGAACATATGTAAGGGTAAAGAAGGAAAATAAAATTTCATTCTCATTACCATTGAGGAATTTGAAACAAGCGTCCCCTAATAGTTCTGACTTGAAATACGTTTCAATTAGTGAACGATGAATTATAAAATCTCAAATTAGTTTGTTTTTAAATTTTATTTGAGTTAGTTGATCTTTAGACTGAATATATTAAAAAAAATTAATTCTTGCATCAATAAATAAAACTAAAAGAAGTCGCGACTTGGCCCAAAAATTGGAGTCCGTTCGTAAGGCAATAAATGAAGTTAGCGCGACATATGTGGTGCAAGCCACTGTTACGTAACTTATGTTAGCTTGAATTAATAGCAATAAATAAATTCTTAATATTATATATTATTCGAAATCAATATCAAAATTAATTGAAACTCCAACTGTATTTTTCAAAGTCAACTAATTGAACATCCAACACTCTCAAATCAATCCCTCAAATTTATTCTAACTATCCACCCCTAATTTCATATATTTTTAGAATATATTCTCCTTCCGTCCCAAAGGTATTTTCACCTATGTGATGACACAACGTTTAAGAAAAGTAGAATATTGTGTAAAATTATATTATTAAAATAATGAGATTAGTGGGATTGTGAAGATAAAATTAAAGTAACAACTTCTATTTAGAGGGTGTGAAAATAATTGTGGGACAGATGGAAAAAGAAAGTGTGAAAACAATTATAGAATGGAGGGAGTAGTATTTTATTATCAAACTTATATATAACTATTTTATTTTTTTAAAGGATTTCATATATTCTTTCTTTTCAGATTTACTTTTCAATATCTTTTGGATGCTCTAATTTTTTCACACTTAAGAAAAGATCACATTAATAAAAAAAAATTGAAAGAGAAAAAATATAATTTGAAAGAAATATATGTTTATAGGTCATCATTTTATTTATCGTGACTAGTATGAATTTTATTAATTTTTTTTTTATGATTTAGTACCTACTTACTACTATAAAATGAAAAATATTATCTTGTCATCAGATAACAATCATGACTCTCTAATAAAAATAATATGAAAATAGTTAATTGAAACTCTCTTATATTAATAAGATATTTTTATTTTCAAAAAGTGCTAAAGTTTTAATAAAAAATAATACTCATTTTTAACAAAATTATTATAAGTTTTTATTTATTAGTCCAGATCTAATGTCATCAGATGATTTACACAACACTTACTCAAATAATATATACGTGGAAATATAATTGAGAAACACCCATCAAGTTCAAATATGTATTAATAATAACAATAATAAGAAATTGTAAGCAAATTTTACTTGCAGTCAATAATAAGACGATATATGTATAAATATATAGTAATATTAAATAAATTTATTAATTTAATTTTGGAAATTCAATTAAATTAATTTTCAAAATAAATAGTTAAAATTAGTATTTAATATACACGTATAAGCCCATTAAACTTTACATTTTTTTATACTCGTACACGATAATAAATACAATTAATTCCATATTTATCGAGATCAAAATATCTCGTTAAAAAACATTGAATAAAATCAATCAAATCAGGTTGAATTTGGATTATTTACTAATCATATCATTCAAATCGACATTAATCAAGCTAAATGCACCACGTGTCACCATGAGAAATGAAATTTCTACTTTCACAACTTACATAAAAGGAGCCTTTTATCATTCACACACAAATTAGAGGACTTAATCCCTTCAATTGAGGAGCTCTTAAAGATTCAAATGTCACCTTCAAAGCATTTCTCATTAAAGTCCATCAAAAATAGTATTTGATCCGAAATCAAGACTCAGAACTCTTATGATATTTGTTTCTCTCCAAACTAAATTTAAAAATTCAAAGGTATTTTTCATCAAATCCAAAGACGTTCATTCCGCCTTTAAATGTATTTTTCAAAGAAGTTTTCAAAGGTCTCCAAAGGGAACGTTTCATCCAAAATAAAATATTTTGCCTTTTGATTAACACTAAAAATTTCAAGTCCACCTCAGGACAAAATCACAATGAGGATTTCAATTGCAAATTGCTCAAATTCAAAGTTAAATAGAAGAGATGAATCGTGATCAAATTTAGAAAGTAAAATCTACATATTATGCAATTTTAAAAAATAAGTTGTAAATTAATTTTGTATTTTTCACAAAATTCATTGCTACAATACTATTTTAAAAATATTTTAGGTTCATGTTTCATTCCATTGATTAATAAATAGTGATGAATTATTTTCATACTGTTGGAATTTGTGCTCCTCGAAAAGAGCTTCGATTCGATATATTACTCGCCTAATTCCGATATTGGGTGAATGAGAAATTAAACTTTTAAGTTTGTTGT
>JAPKLY010002699.1:0-22888 GCA_026898435.1 Prunella vulgaris | reverse complement strand
GGCGAGCTGCGTGGGCGAGCTGCCCCCAGGTGGGCGAGCTGCGTGGGCGAGCTGCGTGGGTGAGCTGCCCCCAGGTGGGCGAGCTGCCCCCCATGTGGGCGAGCTCCGGACCTCCGTGGATCCGTGCGTGTCCTGGCGACCTGTCAAGCCTTGGTGGTTATTCTTACGCCAATTGTGTTAGTTCGCCATGTCAACATTCGGCCAGCTCCCACATGTTGGTCAGGGCTGGCGACCTGGTCCTCGGCCTGGTGGGGACCTCGGCGAGGTCCTTGCCCACCTCGGTCAGCTCCCTCATGTTGGCGAACTACTCCGTGATTTATTCTTGTAATCCACTACCAGTAGTTTGCTTTAGTTCGCCTATCAACAATTAGAATTACCTACAATGCATAAACTACGTGAGATTTATAAATCTCAGTAAGCAGAAATTATGCATGATGTGAAGTTTCACTCAAAATCCTTCCCATGCACAATGCACTCTCATTTGAAAACATCAATTTATTTCTGAAAAACTTATTAAGGGTCCCTGGCACACTGTTAGATAGACATGCATTGAAATTATGATATGAAAATACAACTCAAGTTCTCATAGCATGGATCATTATCCGACTTGACAAATAGTACGGCCTTTACCCGGCTTGCATATAGTGCGGGCCATTACCCGTCTTGACAAATAATACGGGCCATTACCTGGCTTGCACATAGTACGGGCCATTACCCGGCTTGCATATGGTACGGGCCATTACCAGGCTTGCATAAAGTGCAGGCCATTACCCGGCTTGCATATAGTGCTCGCCATTACCCGTCTTGACAAATAGTACGAGCCATTACCTGGCTTGCACATAGTACGGGCCATTACCCTGCTTGCACATAGTACGGGCAATTACCCGGCTTGCATATAACATGGGCCATTACCCGGCTTGCATATAGTACGGGCCATTACCCGGTTTGCATATAGTACGGGCCATTACCTGGCTTGCATATAGTGCGGGCCATTACCCGTCTTGACAAATAGTAAGGGCCATTACCCGGCTTGCACATAGTACGGGTCATTACCCGGCTTACATATAGTTCGGGCCATTACCCGGCTTGCATATAGTACGGGCCATTACCCTGTTTGCATATAGTACGGGCCATTACCCGACTTGCATATAGTACGGGCCATTACCCGGCTTGCATATAGTGCGGGACATTACTCGTCTTGACAAATAGTACGGGTCATTACCCGGCTTGCATATAGTGCGGGCCAGTCATACCAAGTTTGAAAACTTTCACTTGTTGTCACGCCCTAAAATTCTAAGCATTTCAAATCAGCGGAAGTCTCACTTTTAATTAATTTAATAAAACATTCTTTAGGACGTGCACCCATTTTACTAGCATTAAAATTCTTTTCTTTGAAAATCCTTGTTGAACTAAAATCAAACTTTCACGATAAATTGCTCATTCAATACATCCATAGAAATCATAAAAAAATACCTTGACAAACATTCATAACATATTTCAATAATATTCACTTAACATATTCATAGGAATCACAAAAGTAACATATAACATGCTTCAATAATATTCACATGTGAATTAAACTTATTCTAACATCATTCAACATGTAAGACAACAATTAAATCATGCAATAATACTTAAATAATTCAAGAACAGTAGCTGGTACGTGAAACTAACGAAAATAGTCTGGGTGTACTCATCAAAACTGGTTGTGTATAAAAACAGTCCACTAACTAATACCAAATCCATTTTCTTTAATACTATTATCTTGCCAAATCATCTAAGGCCTCTAAATACTCAAATAAATCATATTAAACATATTATAAAGACTTGCCACGCAAATTCATTTTTAAAACACTTGAAAAGCTCGTAAAACAAAGATAAAGGACTAATTTTGAGCTGAAACTTTAAAACGATTTTGCTCCTGATTTTATGACCAAAATACTTAATATTTTATGACTAATAAACTGCAAAAATTTTGAAAATAAGCTGGGCATAAATTCGGAAATTTGAAAACAAGAATTTTGAGGACTAGAAACACATAAAGGACTAAAACTGGAACCTCGACTTCTACTAAGTAAAAACCCATGAAATTTGGTCAACATACATTATAAATCATGGCAAACATTCTGGTAAAATTTCATAATTTTTGGAGTTATAAAACTTAACTTATTGATCATGCAAACTGAGGACAATAACTAATTTTCTTAAGAACAATTAAACACATAAACTAACACTTATCATACACATAATATTCGAACCATCAGCTGCTAACATATTAAATAAATTCATCAACTTAACTCCTAATAATCATGCAATTTAACACATAATCAAATAATAATACCTCATATAAATCCATAATAAAAATCCCATAAATCATCAAACCATAGCAAATCCTAAATCAACTACGTGTCCATGCACTCATCGAATTAAAACATGCAAATGTCTTGTGGCAAACATAAAGTGCCGAAAACATTAAATAAAATACTTGCAACTTAAATAAAAGCCTACTTGGAATTATTTAATTAAACTTCAATCCAATAACTTCTTCTTTCTTTCATCACATCCACCTTCCTCCGCATCGCCAATCTCGTCACCTTACTCTTGAAAATCTGAAAATATAATTCGGTGAAGGGGTGAGCAATTATAAAATAATCACTCCGTGGGGATAGTTTAGTTCGAAGTCTAAATATAAAGGACACAATAACATGTAAACATACCCTTCTTTCTTAACATATGATACGACTTTCGTATCCATTCATTGATGATATAGCTGATCATCCTTAACATTCATTTGACAATATAGCTGATTGTCCATTCATAGATTGATGGTAGAGCTGACCATCCATTCATATTAGCACATAAACACATAATTGCATCAAACTAAATATTTAAAAGTCGAACTATAGTTACCACTTTTCACAGTTTAAACCCCCACCTTTTCTTGACGTGAAAATAGAGAAGTGTTGTACGTTGGCTTGCTAATTCCTTGCTCTAAGAACTCTCGAAAATCTGCCCTCCTTCTACTTCTACAAGCTGCTGAAAAACTGGTCCTCTAACTTCAAAACATGGCCGAATTTTTGTGCTAGGTGGCTGCTGACTTTTTCTTGGGTGTCTAAGGGTTTTGGGGCTCGATCAATACATATTTATAGAGTTGGAAAAAGTGTGTAGGGTTGGGGAAAGAGGGCTGGACGAAATTATGAAGAAAAGGCAAGAAAATTGGCCCAATATCTTGTTGTATCTCTATTTCCATACTTGGCAACTTATTTCCTTATTTAAAAGATCCTTACTAACTTTTTATTCTTGTGATACTTAACCTTCAAGCATGTATATTCTCTTGCATAAGAATATGACTTATTTACATAAATAAAGATACTAGAAATCCATGTCTTATACTCTCTTAATTTTTCGAAATTTTCCTTAAAGTCTAAGACCCATTATTTTCGAAAATACTACTAATACTATCCCAAGTATTATTTAATCCTATTCTTGGTCAAATCCTCATAAAGTCAAATCCCAAAATTTAACTTCCTCAATTACTAACATGCCCTTAATGAATTAATACTTAAGGAAACACTAATCTTAAAGGACTAATACTATAACCTCAACAATAATATTATTCTTCTTTCCTCTAATAATTCGAAACTTAAGTACTATCATAAGAGTCCAATTAATACTAATTGGGACAACTAATACTAAGCAACCAATTTAGAAATACTAAGGCATAACAACTTAAAGGACTAACCTTGTACTCACACAAACTCACGCCTAAAACCAAATAATTAAAGGACTAAAAGCTGCTGCCTATGAGGGGTGTTACACTTGTTAATGCATGATATGCATGATGCTCGTGCAGTCAATGACACTCAACAATGTTCACAAATTATTGAACTTACAGGTTCAGTCCACATCAAGTGCGGAGCTCACTGACTCCTTCAATATCACATATAGAGCTCACAAGCTCATACCACATCACATAGAGCTCACAAGCTCATTCCACATCAAATATATAAATTGCAGGCACATTTCATATAAGCGCAACGTATAATTCACAGATTACAATCCAATTAATTTCACATATTATCACTCAAACATTAATAAATCATAAAATAATATGTTTATGCATTGTAGTTGCAAATGAATTCCTATATACCTCAAATCCGCAAAAACAACGATAATATAAACCACTAATGCACTCTAGCGCCTCCTCGTATCGTATCTAACAACAATTAATTACAAATATTATTCAAATTTACTAAATAATTAATTTTATTCAAACTTTCACCTAATTAATAAAAATACTACTAAATCTTATGCACAAGAATTACCTAATTTTATCGAAACGAATCAAATTCTTTTTTCTTCTTCTTTTTTTTTCCCTTTTCTCGGCGATTCTGCTTTCTCTCTTATTTCTCATGTTGCATAACTGGGTGTGTAAACTAAATTATTTGGGGGTAAGTATATAAACTGGAGTTTCCACGCCTTTGACTCTTTTTTTTTTTCTTTCCGAATCTCTCTTCCTCTCGCGATCTCTCTCTTTCTCGATCTCCCTCCCCACTACTGGAGAAAATGAGTTCGAGGAAGTTGGGTTTATCCCCAAATCCCACCGCCTAACAGCCGCTTTTCCTTTTTTTATTTATTTATTTATTTATTATTATTAACTTACCTGTTAAGTTTTCCAATTGCCGCCACACTTAGTAACCTAGGATCATTATTTATATATATATATATATATTATAATATATAATTATTTAATTATTCTATTTTTTACACTTTCTAGTTAATTACTACAATTTATCCTCAATTATCTGCACTTAACTTACACCACTAATACACAAATAATTTGTACAACATATTTATCCCACTATAGTCTCAAATAAAATAAACAAAGACCTTTTCATTAGTAAACAAATAAAGACATATACCAATTTAATAAATAATTTAACATTCAAAAGTAGAATAATTAGCACGACATCACAAATAACATATGAGTAATATAAAATATTCTCAAATAGTAAATAGCATGATAATAATTAAAGTGCACATAATGTATCAAATATATTCAAGTAATTATAAATTATCAAATAAATAATTTAAATGCGCATAAGGCATGAAATATATTCAAGCAATTATCATATAAGTAAATAAAATGCATGTAACACATGAAATATATTAGCCAATGAGTACGTAGTGAGAAACTCGGGTATTACATCCTCCCCTCCTTATAAAAATTTCGTCCTCGAAATTTCACTTACCTGAAAAGTTCTGGGTATTTGAATCTCATCTTATTTTCTCTTTCTCAAGTAGCTTCTTCTAATGACTGATTTTCCCATACTACTTTAACTAGTGATATCTCTTTATTTCTAAGTTGTTTCACTTATCGCAAGAGATTCTCCAGTGGAACTTCTTCATGACTAAGATCTGGTTTCAGCTCTATAGGTTCGCTTTTCAAATCATGTGCTGGATTCGCAATATACTTTCTCAATGCTGATACGTGAAACACATTATGGACTTGAGACATAGATGCAGACAAATCAAGTCTGTAAGTAACTTCGTCAATTCTCTTAGTAATGGAAAATGGATGACGTATCTCGGTCTAAGCTTTTCTTTTTTTCTGACTCGCATTATTCCTTTTAAAACTTTCAGAAATACCTGATCACCCACTTCGAACTCTAGTTTTCTTCTTCTTTTATCAGCATAATTTTTCTGTCGACTCTGAGCGGCTTTCATTCGTTCTCAAATCTTTGCCACTACTTCACTCATTTCTCTAATCAAATCTAGACACAGAAGTTTTTGTTCCCCGACATCATCCCAATGCACAGGAGATCGATATTTTCTACCGTAAATTGCTTCATATGGAGCCATTCTAATAGTAGACTGATAGTTGTTATTATAGGAAAACTCAATCAAAGGCAAGAATGTACTCCACTGACCTTGAAAATCTAACACACAAGCTCTGAGCATATTTTCTAGAATTTGTATCGTTCCCTCTGATTGTCCATCTGTCCGTGGATGATACGCAGTGCTGACAGATAATTGAGTCCCTAATGATTTGTGCAGGCTCTATCAGTAATTAGACCAAAATCTGGAATCTCTGTGAAACAATAGTGCGAGGTACACCGTGGAGTCTGACCATCTCTTGTATATATCTGGTCGTAACGGTCCACAGAATATGTGGTACAAATAGGTAGGAAATGAGCTGATTTAGTCAATCGGTCCACAATCATCCAGACTGCATCATAACCTTTAACTGTCTTGGGAAATCCTGTGACGAAGTGCATTATGATATTCTCCCATTTCCACTCCGGAATAAGACAGGGTTGTAAAGTTCCTGCAGGTCTCTGACATTCTGCTTTGATTCGCTAACAAGTCAAAAATTGTTCTACATATCGGACAATGTCTTTTTTCATACATGACCACCAGTAGAGCCATTTCGAGTCTCTATACATTTTATCAGCTCCAGGATATATACAAAATAGGGTGTCGAATATGCTTCGGTCATCACCTCTTCATGAATCTTATCAACATCAGGTACATACAATCTGTTTCTATATCGGAGTACACCATTGTCTGTTAACTGGAAATCAGAAGGTTCCCCTAATGTAATATCTTTCTTCACTTTAGTGAAATATTCATCACTCTGTTTTCCCTGTACGTGTGAATCTGATCCAACAAAGTTGGTCTAAGTGTTAAGGCCACAAGTTTCATCGTATAGGTAATGCCTCCAAATTTTGAGTGCAAACACCACTGCTGCCAATTCCAAGTCATAAGTAGGATAATTCTTTTCATATTCTTTCAATTATCGGGAAGCATATGCTATCACTTTATCGTTCTACATTAGTATACACTCGAGTCCATTCTTCGATGCATCATTATAAACTTTAAAACCTCCAGTCCCAGTTGGAATTGCTAAGATAGGAGCTGATGTCAAATGTTTCTTCAATTCCTGAAAACTCTATTCACATGACTCTATCCACTTATAAGCTACGTTCTTTCGAGTCAATTGTGTTGGGACAATCTGAGTATTTTGATTAGATCCCAAAACCCCTGATGAATTTGCCTAAGTACAGTTGTTCAGGATTGTCTAGTTCAGGATAGTCAGGTTAGGGACTCAGTTCAGGGGGAACATGTTGAAGACTGAAGAATATTGGAGTCGACCCAATTATTTGAAGTCTGAAGTACAATTCATCCTGAAGACAATCTGGAGTTCCATTGACTGATGTTTCTACTGAGTACACTAAGCATGCTCAGGACAGAACTTAGTCAGTGAAGAGTAAGTGTAACCTATCAGGCCGAGCTGAATGCTCGTAAGACCTGACTTAGGCCTTGGGTCAGTTTATCTGACTCGTGTAAGTCCAAAGCAAAAAGGTTACACATACTGGGCTAAATAATTTATCAGGACGAGCTGAATGCTTGTAAGACCTGACTTAGGCCTTGGTTCAGTTTACCTGATCCATGTAAGTCCAAAGCAAAAAGGTTATTTATGCTATGGGACCGAGATAAAGAGAATATCAGTAAGACTCCGATAAAGACAAACATTCAGGCTGAGTCATTAATAAGAGACTCAGAGTATTGAATGTACGAGGAAGGACAAGTGTCAGGTGGTCAACTAGCCGTTTGTATGGAGAGCCAATGATCTTTCGACACGCATGTACGGAGTCTACACAGCAGTTAATGCAGCATTTAATGCATCTCAGAGTTGTAGGCGGCAGGACAAAGATTGCCAGATTAAGCATGGTGATTAGGTCAACAGTACATCTAGCCTGCAACTACCCTAAATAGGAAAGATTTGTAAAGATCTCCTCCAACGGATCTTTTTCAAATCTTACCTATAAATACAGAGAGCCTTTGATTAGGGTCATAATTGCATGTTTTAGCACTCATTTTAATATGCTTTTAGTGATATTTTGTTCATATTTGACCCTATTATGTGATACTTTGTGTATTTAACCCTTTTTGGCTTGGAAGTTGTGATTGTAGGTGAAAATGAGCAAAATGAGGAAGAAACGAGCAAGATCGAAAAAAGTCCAAATTCTAGAGTTGAGCAAAATGGAGAAATTGCTATCCTATGTTGAAGAGCTTGAAGAGAGGGTTTCAACGAAAGAAGAATCGAGTCAATGCGGAGTTCAAGAGCTCAAGATATGATAAAAACAAGGAAGTCATGCCTCGACCGAGACTAAGGCCTCGGGCGACACGGATTCCTTCTTCGGAAGACAGGCCTCGCGCGACCTCATTCCCTGGATCGACAGGCATTTCTCGAGTGAGCATGTCGACCAAGCCTGGTCGACAGTTGCTCAGCTCTTGGACGACAAGAGGGCCTTCTGTCGACCAGCTGTCGCCCAAGTGGTCGACAGTTGCTCAACTCTTGGGTAACAGCAGCTCAGTTTTCTAGGATTTTCAGGGCTATTTTCCTATTTTTGCGCGTTTTAATGAAGGGCATCTTCGTCAATGATCCAAGGGCACTATATATACTTCCATCTCAGATTTTCAAAAGGACTTTTATCATTTTCTTAGATTCATATTCTCTCACTAGATTAGGAGAAGTTAGAGGTAGTTTCCAAGTTGTGTTCTTAGATTTCCATTTACTATTTCGATGATTACTTGTGATCTACCGTTCGGATCGACGATCAGTTTTCTCCTGCATTCTTAGCATAGCTCAAGCTACATTTCTACAGATTGATTTTCAATTTCTATTATCGGATCATTTTCTAGCTTATAGAGGTAATCTTGTATCTTTTCAATTCCAATTGTAATAGGTAAATTCTTGAATACTTTGTATAATTCCTGCATAATGATGAATGTAGTTACTTCAATTTCTTTATTGCTTATTAAATTAGCCATGGGCTAATCCCTTTGTGTGTTGGTGTATGATTCCTATGGATTAGTGTGGTGTTTATGTTAATATTATGAATGCTTGAGATGTTGTATGATCAATTCTCTATTTTGATGGTTTGTATGAATGCTTATATGCATAATTAATTGTATGGGCCATTAGGACTTAGTCTCATACGAAAGTTGGGCTATTTACCTAAAACATTCTTGTTATTAGGTCGTTGCATACTAAGTGTTTGTTAAAATTCCTAAGATAGTGAGAATTACCTTAGAGAATTGGAAAGACAATTAGAGGCTCTTTATGTGTTTTTAGGGAGACCTTTGCATATTAGAGTGGCTTGCCTATTGATTGTACAATACCTCAATGCATGAGTAAGTGATACTTCACCACATGAAACATAGGATAGTACACTAATACACTTCTCACACAACTTGCTCACTTTGTGAATCAAGGTGATAGGTAGTTTACTCGTTTGACGCACTTGTAGACATAGATACCATATCCCCTTTACTTGCTTTGTGATTTTTGAATTAAGAACAATGATCTTACCTTACAATCCGCCATCTCCTTTGGTTTCGATATTAAATAAACTTGGTTAAGCTTGCCATCACAATAATGATCGTGTACACTTGCACGTAGACACCTTTTGGCTAAACAAGTTTTTGGCACCATTGCCGGGGAGACGACTTGTTTGTTTGGTTGCTTGATAGTTGTTCTTGTTTTTCATTTTGTCTTTACTATTTTTAGTGTGAGAAGTTTTGATACTTGATTCTTTCTAGGTGTATGCACACAAAACGTCAAGGGGTATATCTTCTACCCTTAGACTTGGATCTTGAAAATAGCCTAAGAAGAAGAAGGAGAGAAGCTCGTTTGAATCAAATCAACATGGAGAATAATATGAATGAAGCTCGAGATGAGATAAGAGAAGAAGAGCCCTTAAGAGGACAAGTACATCAATGAGAAGAGAATTTTGCTCAAAGAGAGGTTCCACTTTAACCACAACCTATACCACACCAATACCCACCTTATACACCACCAAATCAACCTTACTACCCACCTTAGAAAACTATCAGGACTGATTCTACATCCTCATCAGTAAAACTGTACACCAGCCTTAACCACCATTTACTAAGCAAACTCAGAGAAAATGTTTTTAGAAACTAAAACGAGTAGATTCTAAGGGCTCACTTTCCGCACGTACTCTAGCTTACTGAGATAGTAGTCCAACTGACTTGCTTCTGAGCAGTCAGTAGGTTTGTTATCTCTATTGAGCTTCTGAGCACATTACTCACACATAGTTTTACCTCTGCGAACTATCAGTTTTGCTGAGTATCATCAAGATCTTCCTGAATGAGCATTTTGGGACCAACAAGTGGTATCAGAGCTGTGGTTCAAAAGACCACTGACTTTGTTTACCAACAGTTTCTAAGGAGAAACTTTTGGTGGGCAACTGAACAGATCTTGTTTCTGAAAACTTACATTCAGGCATCCAGTTCTAAATGCCTCGAAGGCAGTCTTCCTGAATTCTCTATTGACAATTATGATTATTGGAAATTCAGGGTCCTTGCATATCTCTACTCCATCCATGATCAGATGCCCCAGGTGATTGAGCATGGTCCGATCAGATTTATGAGGAAACTTCAGACCACATGGCCCGTAGCTGGCAATGTCCCTGTTCCGGCTGCCAGAGATGAGCCTGTGGAGAGGTCCGCGCTTACATCTGATCAGATTAAGCAAGTCGGACTGGATAATATTGTGAAGAACATTATACTCCACACCGTTTCTTATGAAAACTCGGTTAGGCTCATGCACCTGACTACTGCGAAGGAGATCTGGAATGCACTGTAGGAGATGAGTGAGGGCTCAGAGAAGATCAAGGAGAACAAGAGAGATCTTGCTATCAGAAAGTTTGAGGCCTTTCGGATTTTGGAAGGAGAATCCATCGATCAGATGGAAGCTCGGTTCATTAAGATGATGAACGAGCTAGCAACCCTTGGGAAGGACTTTCCCAAGAGGGAGGTGTCATCTAAAATCCTGAACTGTCTCCCTGAAAGACGGGACCCAAGAGTGATCTTGTTAAAGAACACTCAGGACCTCACAAACATTCCTTACTCTCACCTATTCTCAGAGTTAAAGGCTTCGTAATTTGACCTCGATAAGAGGAAGAAGAAGGGTGCTGTTAGTGAGGACGTGAGTGAGGAAAAGACACCAGAAAAGGAAAAGAGCGTAGCTCTTAAAGCTACTCTTGAGCCTGAGGCTGGATCTGGCTCGAAATCACTCAGAGATATGATCAAGGATGAGCTAGCCCTGGAGTACCGCCTGATGGCACGGAGATTCGAGAAGCTGAGCTCTCGTTTTGGCAGGTATAAGAAGTTTTATACTGACTCTCATGATCGCAGGTATTCCAACCCCAGGAGATCGAGCCTCCGGAGGGAAGAAATGAGGGGTTCAGATTCCAGGAGAGAGAGAGAGGAGCGTGAGCGGCACAGAGATGAGAAGAGGAGAGATGATGCTGATCCCAGAAGATCCAGCTCCAAGCCTGAAGGATCATCAGTGAGCCGGAGGGAGTCATCAGATAAAAAGTACACTGACAAAAAGGGTGTTTCTGATGTAGATCAGTGTTACCACTGCCACAAGACCGGACATTATCAGTATGATTGTCCGCAGCTCAGCGCTCGAGAGAGAAGATCGGAGAGCAAAGAGAGAGCTCAGGGCATCAGACCGGAGATAAATGCTTGCTGAGGATTCCTCAGATTCTGATGGCCCAGGACGCCGGTCCCCTGAACTCTTCTCTGATGAGGAGTATGATGATCTCTGCCTGATGGCAGATGATGAGGTATGTTCTTCTGCCTCTTCTCCTGATCACGTACCTGAGCTTAGGTCAGACTCAGCAGGAGAACTCGACCTTCAGCTCGCCCTAAAGAAATTGATGGTTGACTTCTCAAGGCTGCTGGAGACTCATATTCACACAGTGGATGTGAACGCACAATTGAGCGGGGAGAATGATCAGTTAACTGAGTATTAGGAAGCCCTCAGATAAGTAAACCTTCAGGAAGAGTTGCTTCATGCTTGGAATAAGCATGATGAAACCCCACTGGCGGTTGAAAGACTGAATGGTGTAATCAGCTCACTGATTGAGACTCGTGACACTGATCTGTTCCTTGCTCAGGAACAACTGATGAATGAGCGAATTGCTCTAAGAGAGATGTTTGAAATTGAGTGCCAAGCTCACCTCTGTGCTGAGCAAACCACTTGGGATCTTGAGCTGATCTCAAAAGAGAATGCTCATCAGAAGTTGGTGCTTCAATACACCACTGAGATTGAGACCCTGAAAAAGGCGAATGAGCACCTTGAGGAAAAGCTGAAGAAGTTACACACATCTTCCCAAGTGGTTGATGAGTTAACAAGTTTCTCTCAGCTGACTGATGGTGCAAAAGTTGGGTTAGGCTATGATGCCTCAAACGACCCAAAGGGCAAGAAGAAGAGAGGTGCTTCAGGGAGCAACTCTCAGAAGAAGTTTGTCCCTGCCCAAACTGACGACAAGAGCCCAAGTGTTGCTCATCAGGATAAAGGCAAAGGGAAGGAGAAAGTGCCTGAACTTGTCAGGCAAAGGACTGAGGAATCTAGGCCGAAACCTAAGGGAAAGGCCCAGGCTCCTCATCCTGAGCCAAGGGCGAAGGACCAAGGAAACTCCAAGGCTCAGCCTAGGAATTCCCAGGCCCGAAGGAATTCTGCTCCAAGCTCTTCTCAGGCACAACCTCAAAGTGCTCAGGGTGGAAAGAACTCAGGTCAGGGGAGGCCTCAGGCAAGGCCAAGGAATACTGAGGTTCAGAGGCCTTATACAGGGCATAGGGCCCATCAGGAGCGTCCCAATCCTCAGAGGAGAAGGACAAACCAAATGGCCCCTGAAAGGCAATGGAGACCTTACTCCGATAACACTCAGGCCAGACCTCCAGTGCCTAGAGGTCAGGCCCGAGCTGCTCCTTCTTAGGACAGACCTCAGCCCAATGCACCCAGGCCAAGGAGGAATAGGAGGCCAGCCCCCAGGAATCAATCCAGGGCTCCTGAGACTCAGCCTGACACACATACACCCTCAACTTCCCAGGCACAAAGGAAGAAGAGGACAGTGTATGTTGATGTTTCAGGGAGACAGGTTTACACTTCTGATGCCATCAGAATTGTTAAACAAATATGTCAGGAGGATATAGTGTGGAGTTTACATCTAACATATGTCTTGTGAAGGATAAATCTACATTGCAGGTTCTGATTACAGGTGTCAGGAGAGGGAATGTATACTTTGCTAACTTTAAGAGCAGCTCTCTTGAAACTTGTTTGGTCGCTAAGAGCTCATCTGAGCTCAGTTGGCTTTGGCATAAACGCCTGTGTCACTTAAACTTCAAGATTATTAACAAAATCTCTCGACTTTCTCTTGTAGAAGGTCTACCCAATGAAGTTTTTTGCAAAGACCACGTGTGCGGAGCATTTCAGGAAGGCAAGCAAACTAAAGCTTCATTCAAAGAGAAAGATGCCTTCTCAACTGACAGAGTGCTTCAGCTACTGCACATGGATCTCTTTGGTCCGATTACTCCTGTCAGCATGAATGGTAGGAAATATACCCTTGTTGTTGATGATTATTCCAGGTACACATGGGTGATTTTCTTGCTGAACAAGAAGGAGACTCAGGTCAAGCTTCCGGAGTTACTCAAGAAATTTAGTACTGAACAGGGTCAGAGCATCGTCAGGTTCAGATCAGATCGGGGAACTGAGTTTATTAACTCAATTATAACTAATTTTTGTACTGACCCCAACTGGATCCTAGCTATGCAGGATGAGCTCAGTCAGTTTGATCGAAATAAGGTTTGGGAGTTAGTTGATAGACATAGGCGTCAACATGTTATTGGCACCAAGTAGGTCTTCAAGAACAAGAGGGATGAGAAGAATGTTGTAGTCAGAAACAAGGCCAGACTAGTGGCAAAGGGTTACTCTCAGGCCGAAGGAATCGACTATGATGAGACCTTTACTCCGGTCGCAAGGTTGGAAGCAATCA
Source organism: Prunella vulgaris (assembly GCA_026898435.1). Classification (NCBI taxonomy): domain Eukaryota; kingdom Viridiplantae; phylum Streptophyta; class Magnoliopsida; order Lamiales; family Lamiaceae; genus Prunella; species Prunella vulgaris. The sequence continues at coordinate 9,011 of JAPKLY010002699.1, read as the reverse complement.
GGTTGATTTTGGCATATGCAACATTCAAGAAGTTCAAAGTGTATCAGATGGACGTAAAGAGTGCCTTTCTGAATGGTGTACTGAACGAGGAGGTTTATGTTGAGCAACCTCCAGTGTTCGAAGTTGGGAATAAAGTATATCACATGAAGAAAGCTCTTTATGGCCTGAAGCAAGCTCCGAGAGCTTGGTATGATACACTTTCTCAGTTCCTGATAGACCATGGATTCGTGAAAGGAACAGTGGATAGAACCATCTTCAGGATATCCGAAGGGGAAGACATTCTCTTGGTTCAGATTTATGTGGATGATATAATATTTGGATCTCCTAATCTGAAGCTTTGTGAGAAATTCTCCAAGCTGATGACTGGGAAATTTGAGATGTCAATGATGGGAGAAATGGACTTCTTTCTGGGTCTCCAAGTCAGACAATCAGACTCCGAAATTTTCATTAATCAGTCCAAATATGCGAGGGACTTGATTAAAAAATTTGGAGTTCAGACCAGCGAAGTGTCACGTATTCCCACGAACATAAATGAGAAATTGGATCCTGACAAAATAGGAGCCTCAGTGAATCAGACTGAATATAGGGTACTGATTGGATCCTTATTGTACTTGACTGCAAGTCGTCCTGACATCACCTATGCAGTCGGAGTTTGTGCAAGATATCAGTCTGATCCGAAGAAAAGTCATCTAGAGAGTGCTAAAAAGATACTGAAATACCTGAAGGGTACAGTCAACTTGGGACTTTGGTATCCCTCTGATGACAACCTAGAACTGACTGGCTATTCTGATGCTGATTATGGAGGGTGTAGGCTTGATAGGAAATCAACTACAGGCACATGTCAGTTTCTAGGGAGTAAACTGATCTCTTGGTTTTCTAAGAAGCAAACTAGTGTTGCAACGTCTACTACTGAGGATGAGTAAATGGCGGCAAGCAGTTGTTGCTCCCAGATCCTTTGGTTGAACCAACAACTGAGAGACTACCAAATAGAGGCCACTGAAGTCCCAATTTATTGTGACAATAATAGTGCCATTGCCATATCCCAAAACCCAGTCTTACACACAAGGTGTAAGCATGTAGACATTAGGCATCACTTTATTAGAGATCATGTTGAGAAGAAGGATATAAGGATGGATAGGGTCCCTACTGACAAGCAGAGAGCTGACATCCTGACTAAGGCTTTGCTTGAAACCAAGTTTGTTGAGTTGTCAGTAGAGTTAGGAATCCTTGACCCAGGCTTAAGGGATTCAATATTAATCACAGTTCAGTATGCATAAGGTCAGGGGGTGCAACTAACTAAGGATCAGTTTGGAAGGTCAATGGAGAGAAGGTGAATGGTTGAAGGGGGAACAGTCAGTAAAAGGATGGTCAGTATAGACTGACTAAAGTTCAGGACACTGAGTTCAGGGCTTGTCACCCTGTTAGGTCAAATGTGGTATCAGTCAGATATCAAAATCTGACTGACTGGTATGTTTCCTGAATTATTTTAGTCATCATATCTTCCTTACATCATCTTTGATACTGTCTACCGAGTTGTCAAATCATATCTTTTTATCATACAATCTCAGCCATTCATTTATTTTCGGTTATTATTTAATGCAATAATTTGAATTAAATACGGACATCCTCTGACGTGCATTAAATGCGAAGGAGGCAGGAACTCTTTCCGATAAAGTTTTTTAATTATGATCTTTGAAATCCGAAACTGCCCAATCCACGTGCATGCAACTTTAGGATTTAATCTAAACCGTTAAATACTAAAGGTCTTTTATTCTGAACCGTCCGATATAAATGAACTTTTAGTATAAATAGGTGTCGATCTCACCTTCAGAAAACTTTCCACATTCTGAGATTCTTGCATCCTGTACTATATTTCTCTCTCTAACTAATCTTTCAGATTTCAATGGCGCCTTCCAAAACCACCATGTTTCTTGCTAATCTGGAGGCACTGAAGGGCCAAGTCAACTATGAGACGATGGCGGACTTCTCCTCTGGGCACCCAGACATCATGCCCATTCAAGAATGGGTCACGAAGGCTGGAATTCTCGACTGGGTCTTGAAGATGCCGGAGAAGTTATGTCCATCTCTAGTTGCTGGGTTCCTGATTAGGTTGCGGGAGAACGCAGAGGGTGAGGTGGTCTCTTCCATTCCTACCCAACACTCTGCTGAGGTTGATGGAGATACTGGGGTGAAGAGAACCTGGATCAAAATCAATGTCAGGAAGCTGGTCAGGGAAACCTTCAATCTGCAGCATTCTGAGGAGGAGAAGCAGTTAGATCTTCCCCATACTTATGGTATTGGGAAAGAGCAGCAGATTCAGAACTCTTTTGCCGATGGGAAGCCTTTGATCAAGGCTAGACTCAACAAGTCAGTTCTGACTCCTGTTGCAAGGCATTAGCTAGACTTGGTTAGTCAGTCAATCATGGCAACTGCTGGAGGGAAAGAGCAAGTGTCTAGGCCGAAGTTGTACATGATGAAAGCTGTGGTGGAAGACAAGCTTTTTGACTGGGAGGAGTTCTTCATTCAGCAGGTGGTTGTTGAGAGCAACAAGGTGATTGAAGGAGCTGATGGGACTTGCACATTCTCGAAGCCAGTCCACTATGGTACTCGCATCTCTCTGATGCTTCAGACTCTAGGCCTTGGAGATCTGGATAGAGAGAATTTCATTGACCTGACTGGTAAGCAGACTCTCTACAAGAGCTTGTCAGCTGGGAAGGGCAAGTCAGTGAAAAAGAAGAGTGAGAAGAAACCTTCGGAGAAGAAGGAGTTGGAGAAGACCACTACTACCATCAAATCCATTATTGTGAAGCTGAAAGACTTATCAAAGGCTAGGTCTGTATCACCGTCTAAGGACAGACTGACAAGGAAGCCCACTGAGGATGAATCATTGGAAGATGAGATGGTGGTGGAGGATCCGAAGGGAAAGGTGAAGTCTGATCAGGGTTCTGATTCTGAGAACGCTCAGGAACCAGCTCTGGTGGATGATCCTACAATTGCTCAGGAGATTGAGCAACAAGTTGCTCAGGAAGTTAAGCGAGAAGCTGGTTTGACTCTGGAACCAGCCATTTCTGCACCAATTCAGGAACCAGATCTTGTTCTGGAAGGTGGTAAAGCAGATGAGCAGATTCAGTCTGCACTGATCGTGGTTCCTGCAATGGTGGCCGGGTTGGAGATAACTCCGGCAGCTTCTAAGGTGAAGGGACAGGAAGAGAAAGAGAAGGACGTAGAGGTTCAGGGGGAACCAGACAAGGGGGAACCCATGGAGGTTGAGAGGACTCAGGTGGAGTCTGAGCATCAGTCTGAACTATCTACTACTGAAGAGACACCACTGATGATTGAAATGCCTTGGAGATTTCCAGCTCCAGCTGACGGTAGCCTGACTACGTTTGAAGTGCTGACTACGTTTGAAGTGCTGAGCTGGAGAAGGCTGAAGGTGTTGGGATGGAACTGGTGAAAGTTCCAGAAGTTCAGGTGGAGGAAGGAAAGAAAGGGAAGGAAGTGATAATGATTGCTGAGGATAGTCAACAAGGTGGCACTGAAGGGGTCAGTGCACCGGCCGATGAAGCACTCCCTGGACCCGGGACTGCTAAGGCTTCTAGAGAGGGTCCATCAGGTCTGGTCCTGAGCAAACGACGGTTGGATCACTCAGCAATCCTTATATGTGCAAAACTCTTCACGAGCACTTGCCAATCTTCACAGGCGGGTGATTGTTTTTTAGGGAAAAACAAGGAGGTTCAGTGACTCTACTGACCTCATCAGCAAAAGGATGACATTGCTGAATCAGGATCTGATTTGCTTGGATGCAGAATGGGCTGAGGCGATGGCCAATCTTGGAGTTTATTTTGGCACTGAGGTCACAGCAATTGTAGCGCAAACATCAGAGACACTTAAAGCCTGCACCAAAATGACAGTTGATGCCCTATCTGAGCAGGATGAAAAGTTCAATTCTTTGCTGAGTCAAAAGGTGGAAGAAAAATTTGCTCAGATGATGGGAGAAATCAAGGCGGAGTTGTTAGCTGAACTGACCGCCAAGATTCAATCAACTGTTGCTGAAACCTATGTCCCAATGAAGACTGACATCACCAAGGCCGTTTCCACTGAGGCCAAGGACCAACTGAAGATCTACGGTACTGATGTCAATTTTCTGACAGGCCGTATGCAAGATTACGAAGAGATTCAACATGATATGTCTCACAGATTTGAATTGCTTGCCCAAGCCCTTGAGGAGGTCATCAAGAAAGTAAATGCTGATGATGCTAAAAAGGGGGAAGGAATAGCAAGGAAGAAGAAACTGATTCAGTCAGTGCTGTAAAAATTAGGCCTTGGTCCCAGTGGAGAGGAGAAGAAATGGACGAGGTCCGAATCTGCGGCTGAGGCGAGTCAGAGTCAGCCCGCTCAGAAAAAGCTGAAGCAGACTTCAGAGGATCCTTTGGCTACCATCTGGGAAGAATCAGAGGAAGCTCAGTATCCTGGTTCGACTCAGAAAAGGGTTCCTTAGATGACCGAGAAGGAAAGGATGGCGAAGTTAGAAATTATCATACGCCTCGGTCAGATTCAGAGGCTAAAAGAGTCCAATGAGTATTTATCCACTCAGTTGGAAAAATACAAGTCTGCTCAGGCTCCGTAGAAGAAGACTCAGCGGAAGCTTAAGGCTGTTCAGGGTTAGGGACCCCTGAAGTTCATGCTGGTTGAGGAGATCATTCCGGTGGAAATGATGGAACATTGGATTCCAGTCCGGAATAGGTGGAGCTACCTGTTCGATGTAGTAGAAGTCTGGGGTGATCTGAATAAAGATAAGGCGGACACCTTCCACTACTGGATGTCGGAGGGGTATCCAAATCTCTGGATCAATATCACCAGACATGCTGACACACGAGGTGTAGCGATCACTCCTCCTGAATTGGTCAGGTACTCCCCTCCCCTCATCGGAAACTCAAATAAGCTGGACAGGGCAGCCATACATGCCGAGGTTGTCAGAGTTGCCCAAGTTTCGAATATTGCAACTGATCAAATCAAACTGGATCTTTGCCTGAGAAGGGTGCTCGACATGTACGGAATTTCAGCTAGCCGCTGGGAAGGAGAAGAAGAGTGAATAGATCAGGAGTTAGTTGGTCAGGTACTTTATTGTAATAGCTTCAGGATTATGTACCCTTTTTGAATATCAATGAAGTTATTTATTGTTCCTGAGTGCAACTTCTTGTTGACTCTTGATCTATCTTTCTGCACTCTTATCAAGAACTGTACTAACTCATTCCTTGTTTTCATCTTATAGACTAAGTGCCTAGTTTGTAAGGAGGTACTGAGTTGTTTTCACTGACTAAGTCAGTTGATTGTTTAGATGAATAGGAATTTGCTTAAGGGTTTTGGCATCATCAAAAACGGGGAAATTGTTGGGACAATCTGAGTATTTTGATTAGATCCCAAAACCCCTGATGAATTTGCCTAAGCACAGTTGTTCAGGATTGTCTAGTTCAGGATAGTTAGGTTAGGGACTCAGTTCAGGGGGAACGTGTTGAAGACTGAAGAATATTGGAGTCGACCCAATTATTTGAAGTCTGAAGTACAATTCATCCTGAAGAAGGTCAGAGTCAGTCTTGCTGAAGAGTGCCTGAACTGAAGCTGAAGACCAAAGCTTGAAGATCTATCCTGAAGACAATCCGAAGTTCCATTTACTGATGTTTCTACTGAGTACACTGAGCATGCTCAGGACAGAATTTAGTCAGTGAAGAGTAAGTGTAACCTATCAGGCCGAGCTGAATGCTCGTAAGACCTGACTTAGGCCTTGGGTCAGTTTATCTGACTCATGTAAGTCCAAAGCAAAAAGGTTACACATACTGGGCTGAATAATCTTTCAGGACGAGCTGAATGCTCGTAAGACCTGACTTAGGCCTTGGTTCAGTTTACCTGATCCATGTAAGTCCAAAGGAAAAAGGGTTATTTATGCTATGGGACAGAGACAAAGAGAATGTCAGTAAGACTCCGATAAAGACAAACATTCGGGCTGAGTCATTAACAAGAGACTCAGAGTATTGAGTGTACGAGTAAGGATAAGTGTCAGGTGGTCAACTAGCCTTTTGTACGGAGAGCCAATGATCTTTCGACACGCATGTACGGAGTCTGCGCAGCAGTTAATGCAGCATTTAATGCGTCTCAGAGTTGCAGGCGGCAGGACAAAGATTGCAAGATTAAGCATGGTGATTGGGGCAACAGTACATCTAGTCTGCAACTACCCTAAATAGGAAAGATTTGTAAAGATCTCCTCCAACGGATCTTTTTCAAATCTTACCTATAAATAAAGAGAGCCTGGCACCCATTCAAGGTTAACGAGAAATTTCCAAGCGAAAGCTCTCAAGAATCCAAGCACTCAAAGCATACTTTGAAAAACACTCTGCAATTAAATTTTCCTAGTGTTATAGTAGGATTCACTATGTATTTTTGTAGTTTGATAGCTCTAATCTTTAGCATTGCTTTGTATTGCTAGGGCTGTCCTTAGTTGGAAACAAAGAATACCAAACCTCTTAGGGTGTGAGATTGGTTGGTTAGAAGGACTGAGACTTATAAAACCACCCAGGGGTCAGTTCCTAAGAGAGGAAGTTGGCTATTCGTGTCCCTTGGCACGTAAAAACTAAGTACCTATCCTCAGGGTTTTGAGGATAACTTCCTATTAAGTCAGGTCGTGGATGTAGGAGTTGGTTATCTCCGAACCACGTTAAAAAGACCCTTGTGTGTTGATTTACATTCTTGTTCAGGATCATAACTGTCATCATATTAAACTGAGCATACTGCATTGTTTAGAAAACTTTCAGGACTGATTCCACATCCTGATCAGTAAAACTGTGCACCAGCCTTAACCACCATTTACTAAGCAAACTCAGAGAAAATGTTTTCAGAAACTAAAACGAGTAGATTCTAAGGGCTCACTTTTCGCACGTACTCTAGCTTACTGAGATAGTAGTCCAACTGACTTGCTTTTGAGCTGTCAGTAGGTTTGTTATCTCCACTGAGCTTCTGAGCACATTACTCACACTCAGCCTATCTGACTCCATTACTGACTTGTCCCTGCTGCCTCTGTGGACTATTAGTTTTGCTGAGTATCATCAGGATCTTCCTGACTGAGCGTGTTAGAGAATTTTTCTGAGTATTCAGAAAAATCTGACATCAGTGTATTCCCCCCCATACACTGATTATACTCGTTTCAGGACCAACAAATTGTGTCAAAGAAGAAGTAATCTTGGAAAATCCCTCTACAAATCGACGATAATATCCTGTTAGTCCAAGAAAACTACGCGACTCTGATGGATTTTTTGGTTGTGGCAAATTACCAATAGATTCAACATTGCCTGGGTGAACTGAAATTCCTGCTCAGATATCACGTGTCCCAGAAATACAACGCGATCTAACAATAATTCACATTTCTTGAACTTCGCATATAATTGTTTCTCTTTCAGAACCTCTAACACATTTCTCAAATGAATTTCATGGTCTTCTTTAGTCTTGGAATAGATCAAAATATCATCGATAAATGCAATCACAAACCTATCCAAGAAGTCTTTATATACTAGGTTCATCAAGTCAATGAACGCTGCTGGGGCATTTGTCAGTTCAGATGGCATTACAAGAAATTCATGATGTCTGTATCTCGTACTAAATGCGGTTGTAGGAATGTCCTCTACTTTTATCTTCAGCTAATGGTACCCAGATCGCAAGTCAATCTTCGAAAAGATAGATGTACCTTTAAGCATCCTTCTTTCGAACAAACAGAATCGGTGCTCCCTAGGATGAGAAACTAGGACAAATGAAACCTTTGTCTAGTAGTTCTTGAAATTGTATTTTTTAGCTCTTTCAACTCTGCAGGTGCCCACTTGATAGGGTGATTTGGAAATAGGCGACACTCCGGGTTGTCACAAATTCGATTTCACGATCTGGTGGCAATCTTGGTAGATCATCTAGAAATACTTCAGGGCATTTTTGTAAAATTGGTACATCATTAACAGTTGAACATTGTTGCCCCTCAATGGTCATCACGCTTACCACATAACCCTCAAAGCCACTTTCCAGTAATCTCTGTGCTTTAACAGCTGATATTGTAGGAAATCTGAAGCGTTTCTTCATTACGACAAAAGAAAATGATTCTTCTCCCTCTGGCTGAAAAGTAATTACTCTTTTTCTGACAGTCATTGGTAGCACCATATTTTAATAACCAATTCATACCTAATATCACATCATAATCGTTCAGACCCAGCATAATCAAATCAGCATACAATTCTCTGTCTTCAATAGAAACAATGCACCAACGTAGTATCTGATTGATTTGTATCGAATCACCGGGGAACTTATCAAATCTGACTTTGGTTAGGTTAGGTGTTCTACCTAGCTTTCTCACATACTCAGTGGATGCAAATGAAAATATAAATCTAGAATCAAATAATATAAAAGTAGACAAAGATAGAGATTTTACAGATGATAAACGACCCCCTTTTTTTTCACAAACCATTATGTAATTCACTCTAATAACATTAATCCTCTTAATCAGTAGTGTATTAACACCAAGTAATTGCACTTATCATATAGCGTAGGAATGAGAAACAACTTGTCTTTATCCTATTACAACATGTAATTTATGTACTTAGTTAAGATCTCATGCGTATTTTCCACAGTGCACTCTATATAAAACAATTACAAATACTTTCCTCAAAACTTTTAACAAAAACCTAAATCCACACGTACCATGACTACCACACACATACTGCACGTCAATGCACATGCACGATCACACATGCTCACCAGCACACACTGCTGCAGTCGGCGGCTCGTTGGTGGCGACCAAACAATAGCATTTTAGAAACAGTAATGTTATGCAGAAGTAAGGTAGTAGGGATCATTCTAAAGCATATAATCATTCTAAACTAACATAGTTCATATTACACATAATATGAACAAAATTTAGATAAGCACTTACTGGACGTAGCCGGACTCCTGCAAGTTCTGAGCTCGTGTACATAGACAGTCTA